>VNJV01008116.1:0-56769 GCA_008042635.1 Drosophila nikananu
GCCTTAACAAAGTGTTGATTCCGGCGCTGCAAATTAGATAACTGCCTTTGGATGGAGTGTGGAAAGGCAACTGACTTATTATAGAAGTTGATTAGCCACAGGAAATATTTCAAGATTGCCAATGATACACTTGTCCGGGGCTGAGCGTTATATAATTGAGATAATAGCAATGGGCAGATCGATGGGGGGATTGAGAAGAAAAATATGTGAAACTTGAGCTGAGGTAGAACTATAAATAAAAAGAAGTTGAAAGCTATCTTAAGGTACTTAGGAGATTGAAGTTTAAATAGTTCTACGAGGAAAAATGGGATTTATATTTTGAATATTCTTTAAAACCTTAAAGAATGATTTGTTTACCATACTCAAAACTGTGCATTTTCTATATTTTATATTAAGTATCTTCCTGCCCAAGTTTATTACAGATCTCCCCCTATTCATCGGTTTAATTCTACATTTTTTTTTAGTTTTCTCTACCATTTCATAAACTTAAAGTCCAAACTTAATTTAGATTTCAAGACTGCCTCTTTTACGATTTCAACTTCAAGAGGTTAAACTGGCTTTTCGATTGCAACTTATAAGATTTCGCTGGCAAAGCCCTGTCCTTACCCCTGCGATTAATCCAAACCCTTAGGCAGGAGTAGCAAAAAACACACCAAGTCACAATTCCAGCAATCCCCAGCAACCAGTCCTGGCCACAATTTATGCCTCGAAAGAAGGGCTCCTTGAAGCGGGGACACGCAACCCCCAGTACCAGTCCCCGTCCCTGTCCCTGCTGTGGTATAAAAAGGATAAAACTGAAGCAGCAAACTGCATTCATCTGCTGCTCACAATGCTTGCTACCTACAGAAGGACACACAAACGATGGCGTGCCTCTCGGGATTCCAAAAATGGCAAAGGGGGGAGCAGCAAGCAGCAGGGATACTTGGCGTGTACTTTGTGCCACGACTACTTTTTACTTTTCTTTAACATTATTTTGCACTTTTCAATTAAAAAAAAAGAAGAAGTGTGCACCCCACGCAGTCGAGGGATCCGGGGATCCAGTTTCTCCAACCGTCAGACACAAGCCAACAAACTACGGCCATGGCAAAGGGCAAAAGTAACCCCAAAAGCTGTAAAAGCAGGTCCTGGGGTTTGTTTGGGTGTTCCAGCGTGGGGCAGCTGCCATAATTATAATTTCTTAATGCAAATAAAAACTCGCCGTGCTGATTTTTCGCTTTTGCAGAGAGAACCACAATTTAAACATTATGGACTTTTACTTGGACGCTTTGCGTTCTCTCTACCATTTTGTGGGGGAATGCTCTAGGGTTAAAAGAGGGTCCTTGGGATAGAGTTAAGGCCTTTGACTAATTATAAAATAATAAATTATTTAACCAATTAATAACAAATATTTAATGATAATCCCCAAACATTTCCTGAGATTTTTAAGGTAGTAACTAGTAGGGTTTTTCATGTTTTGAAGTATACAATAAAAGCCTTAGTAAATATTAATAGGAAATATTTGTATATAATATATTTTTGGATTATTTCAAGGAGTCTTACTGCCTAAAGGGTGTCCTGCCTTCATTTTATTTCTGTTTATGTACTTAAATCTCCCAGTTATTTTTCTTTTTCTTGCGCATTGCCAAGGAACAAGTGCAAAAAGGGTTAAAATGGGAATTTGCTGCTGCTTTTCCTGGCTGCTGATCCCCTTCCCATACCTCTGCTCCTGCTGCTTCCTGTCCTGTTCCTCGACCTGCTCCTGTTTCTGGACGCCCACCGCTGTTGACCATTGTGGCCATTGCAGTGCCAACAAACATGCATAGTTAATGAGTGAAATAAAAAGCTCTGGCCCCCCTGCCCCACAAAAACACACACTCATACTCATACCATTCACACACCCAATCCGCACACCCATCTGCTGCACACACCCATCCCACACACACACCATTCGTTTCGTACACATTTAAGGGCCTGACTTTTCAGCGCCGCGGCGCAATGAGCTTACGTGGCGTATAATTAATATTAAATGTTATACTTATAAATTAAATAAAATGGCGCAACTGAAGCTGCTGAAGCCTGGCTGCTCCTGCTTTCAGCCGCACGATTGATGACCTGGCCGTCAGCACAAATATATGCTCCACATATAGGACATTGTGTACACAGGATGTACTAGGCAAAAAAAGGAGGAATATAGATGGTTAAAGAGGCTTAAAATATGATAGAAATTTAGTAAACGGAACAATATTTTTAAAACTAGTAAAATTATGTTTTTAAAGAGGAAAAATGTAGTAGAAATTAAAAGTATAATTATGGCTCTTCAAAAAAGAGGAATATAGATGGGTTAAAGAGACTTAAAATATGATAGAAAAATAGTAAGCTGAAAAATATTTGTAAACCCAGTAAAATTATGTTTTGAAGGGGTTAAATTAAGTAGAAATTATAAGTAAGATTGTGGTTTCAAGACTACAAATAGTTTAAAAATAAAATAAAACTGTTTAAGAAGAAGCTTGAAACTTGATTTTTAAACCAAATTACAAGCACAATTAATTGATTTCTTCTCTCTTAATTAACAAAAGTTACCTTATTTCAGAAATAATTTTTTAATATATAAAAATTCCTTATTATAACCTCTATTTCTTTCCAGTGCATCCAGCCTGTTTCTGTGTTTGTGGGTCTTACTATATCCCCGGGTTATAAATGTGTGTTTGCCAAGTTTGACTCGACTTGCTACTTGCGCCACTTCCGCTGTGCGGAAAAATGCTTTTGATTTGATTTTCACCAAATGTCAACTTGACGTCACGTCGTCTAAGAGGGGTGGGGGGTGTGGGGTTTGGGCGGAAAAGCGGACGTCGACGTTGTCGCCGCCTTTGTTGTGCCGTTTCAACTGCATGATTTATTGTTTTGATGAAATTGCGTGTAAACAATTTAGTGGCTGGTTGGCGTTCCCCCCTGACAAAAGAAAACTCCATCCTGCGCTTTAAGTTTATGAACTTTTAAAAGACTTGATTTGAGGTTAAATGCAGCGATATTTTATGGCCAACAAGAATGCTGAAAAGATGCATAGTTTTGACTTCTTTTGGGGAGTTAGCGTTGAGATTTGAAAATAATGGTAGATTGAAAGCATATTGATGGATGGTCAACCCTTAACCCCAATCAAAGAACTTGAATTTGTATTTTAAAACTAGCTTTTCTGGGTTTATTGTAATGTTTGTTATATAAATAATCTATAATTAGTAAGCATAATGTTTAGGTATAGCTTTTGCAAGCCTTTATCTTACTCTGCATTAATTTAAATCCTCATATTTTATTCCTTGTAAATGGAAGTATGGCAACCGCTTTCTATCCGAACTTTTGGCTTTGTAAGTGAACCGCAATCGTAGTAAATATGGAGATGCCATTCCCGAGCGGCAGCCACAAAACCCACAAAGATGTCAAGGGAGATGCATTCCGACCGCATGGAGCTCTCATTCTGAATATCCCGTCTTATGGAGCTCTGGTAGGAGAACAGTTAAAGCTGCTGTATGCAATTGGTAGTACCAATAAATATGATCTAACAATGAGTGAGGAGGGCAAGAGCTAATATCCGATTACTTTGCCCCCTCGCAAATGTGGCGTGAAAAGCGTCAAGCCAATCCGGCAGACAGGATACTGCCACTAGATGCCACCTCTCCCCCCTGTTCGACATGAAACAAACGCATAAGTAAATACCAGAAACGAGTGACTTTCAATATCCTTACAGGCTTATTGCTTACAGCAAATTTCACGCCGGCAGACGACAGACAAATGCGAGGAGCTGCGAATGCATTTACACATTTGCAAAACACAAACACAAAATCCAAAACACAGAGACACAGGGACAGTTGCAACATACAAATACAAATATGCGTGCTGGGGAGCTTTTCCACTTTTCCAACCATTTTCACGAAGCATGGGAAAGCACACACAGAGAGTTCGGGCTGAACTGGGATTGGGTTCGCATCCCGACATGTCTGAGTGCGTTTCCTCCCAACGCATTTACGTTTATTGCATTTGTAAATTATTCACACAAGGATATTAAATGCAAATTGTGAAATAGACGACACACTCGTGCTGCACAGATACAATATCCTTTGGTTGAGAGGAGAGAGGAGCGAGTGTCCTGCCACCAAGTTTACACCTTGAAAAAAATTGGGTTACAAATATTTAAGTAAAGCTCGAATTATTTTTAAAATGACTTTATAAACTTTCTTTATATAAAACAGCTGTCATACGTGCCAGTATGACCCTACTTACGCGATTTCCGCCTGTTCTTTAAACTATTTGGTCACACTGGCTCCCGATCGAAATAAATAGAAATTTCGCTCGGAACTTTTTGAAAGCCAATTTATGTAATGTCAGTACCTAGCTTTAAATATAACAGTTTTTAAGCTTGTTTTGTATGCTTTTAAAATCTATAATTTTCCTGTATAATTTTCCCTCAGTGCCTTGGCGTATTACTCAACTCCTGCATATGATTGTCACATGCAAAAGCGAATCAAGTTTCTCGTTTTCGGATGCTTGCCTCGGGTTCTGGTCCTGTTCCTGATCCTTGTCCCTCCACATTTGATTTCCTTGAATGCCCTTTAGCCGGAAGGACCTCTGGCCCCCTTGTGAGGTTACGCAGGGCAGTCAGCAATCGCCAATTGCCAGTCGTTAGATTGGCAATGCAATCTGACCACTTGATTGACTCTGCTCCTCCAATTGGTACACCTGACGGCGGGCTGAGATCAAAAATTAAGTTTATTAAAGCCTCTAGGACTACTTTCATCTTATTTATTCGTTTTCCATTACCCGATTACACTCTGGGCCGGAAAAGGGACTCTACTCTCAACACTCGAACAAAGTTAAGCAAAAAGTTTAATTTCGTTGGCAAATTTCACCCACGTATGCAACTCGGCTGCCTCTCTAATCACGTTTGACTTTCTGCTGCTGTGGACAAAGTTTTTTCGGGCTCCGGACGAGCGTAACATGCAAATCGAATTTAAAAGTTGGCAACAAAATATTTTGAAGGCCAACTGGTGCTTCTGGCCAGTTTATTACCGAATTGTCTATGCAGAACTGTAGCACCTGTCTGTAAATAGTGACAATTATACCACAATTATTGGCACTTACCAGGGTGAAGTCCAATTATCCCACTTGACACCTTCTTTTGGCTGTTCCTATAAAAGCTGCCTCAAAAGCCAGGTTTTAGGAAAAACACTAAGCATGTTCAGAGTTAAGGAACTGCTCCTTTCGCCAAGGACCTTCGAAACACCCATCTTTCAAACCCATTTGAGCTGCTTTCGCTGGTATGGCTATGTGGCCTCCGAGGATCAGAGGAAACCCTGGTTCAGTCTCTTTCGCTGCACGGTTTTTACAGCCTCCATTTGGCTAAGTTGCGCCCTGATGCTGGGAAGAGTTTTTCGCGGCTATGAGAAACTCATTGATGGTGCCACCAGTTGTGCCACTGCGGTGCAGTATTTCACAGTGTCCATTGCTACGTTGAATGCCTATGTGCAGAGGGATAGTAAGTTGTACAGTTTTGCTTAAAAAGGATACTAAAGAATTTCTATACTCTCCTAGGAGTGATATCCCTTCTTCGCTGGGTTCACTTGGATCTGGAGAACTTCATTGCGGAAGCCGATGATCAGGAATTGAAGCTTTTGGCCCTCACGCAGGTGTACACCCGCTCGATTACCCTGCTTTTGTGGGTGCCTTCGGTGGTGGCCGGCCTGATGGCATATTCGGATTGTTTCTATAGAACTTTGTTCTTGCCCAAATCTGTTTTTAATATGCCAGCTGTAAGGCGGGGCGAGGAGCAACCCATTTTGTTGTTTCAGTTATTTCCCTTTGGCGAACTCTGCGATAACTTTGTGGTGGGCTACCTGGGACCCTGGTATGCCCTGGCCTTGGGGATCACCACCATTCCCTTGTGGCACACCTTTATAACGTGCCTCATGAAGTATGTGAATCTCAAGCTGCAGGTGCTCAACAAGCGTGTAAGGGAAATGGATGTGCGTAATTGACAAACTTTTAATCTATGAAATATATATTTTAAATATATATTTTTTCTAGCAGATCTCTCGTATAAATCCCCACTTGGTTGTGGATCATTTGGAACCCCATGAGCTGAGCCACTGGCGCCTGCAACTCTGCAAGGAGTTTGTCGAAGAGCAGCTCAGAATTCGCCAGTTTGTTCAGGAACTGCAAAATCTGATTCGTGTGCCTGTGATGGCCGATTTCATTATCTTTTCGGTGCTCATGTGCTTTCTTTTCTTTGCCTTAACTGTGGGGGTGAGCTGGGTGTTCCTTAAATTTAATAGTTTATATATTTTATTTAATAATGAAATCTCTTAGGTGCCCAGCAAGATGGACTACTTCTTCATGTTTATCTATCTGTTTGTGATGGCAGGCATTCTGTGGATGTACCATTGGCATGCCACTTTAATTGTGGAATGTGTGGGTATTCTTTGGATTTAAGTACATTTTTAGTTTATATTTAAATATATTTAATTAATGATTTGCTGCAGATTTTAGTTAAGAAACAGGGCATGGAATGCAATAACCTTCTTTATTATACTTTTCTTTACCATTTCACTTGATTTACAATCCCTAAAGTCAATTAAAACTTCCTTTTCATTGAACAATCATTAAGCATCCGTTTCAATTTCTGTTTTCTGGTATGTTACCTTAGTAAACTTTGAAAAAAATTCAGGAAAAAGCCGTATCGTTTTGCAGTTTTGTTTGTACTGCCTCATCACCAGGCAATTCTTGTTTACTTCGTTTGCAGTCCTTTTTCCAGATACATATGTGATTTTTGGTTCTTAATTTTTTCCTGCAGCATGACGAACTGTCCTTGGCTTACTACTCCTGCGAATGGTACACCTTCGAGATGCCCGTCCAGCGGATGCTGCTCTTTGTGATGATGCATGCCCAGCGGCCGATGAGGATGCGCGCCCTGCTGGTGGATTTGAATCTAAGGACCTTCATAGATGTATGCATTCTACGGATAAAAATGATTTAAATCTTGATTTGAATCCTTGACTCTCTTTTTTCCACAGATTGTGCGTGGAGCCTACAGCTACTTCAATCTGCTGCGTAGCTCCCACTTGTATTAGGAGAGGAGGAGGCTAATCAAACGACGGGGCCTTGCGAGTCCTGTCAACTCGTTTGGCTAACATGACAGTAAACAAGCCATGCAATTCATTTTGCCTCGTAAAAAAAGGATAGGAAATCGGCAACAGGAAGTGTAGAAGAAGTCAAGGGAGGGATAAGGCAAAATGCTAAACCATTTTACAGCGCAAATAAACGTGTCTCAGTCTCCTCAAAGAGCCAATGCAAGTAACAAAGTAACAGGCAACATCATTTATCACTCTCGAGAAACGTCGCATGTCACTGCCATTGTATGTGTTTTGTTATATTGTCTTTCTCAAATGGATATAAAACGATTTTTGCACTTTCCCCTGCACCAACCTATGGTTGGATTTTTCCCTGCCGTGCCTCTAATTGTCTTGGGGGTTTAAACAAAGGAAATTTATGCGTCTGGTCAGATACAGAGAACAACACCACACACCACCATCGTCGTCGTCGTCGTCGCAACTAACCAAACCAAACAAACCGAATCGCTGTCCCCCTGGGTGTATTTTTTAATATTATTAAGAGTATAGACAAAAAGTTGGGCCCAACCCAAACACAAACCCAAAATAAAAACACGCATATTGTTGCGGTTGTTGAGCTCCTTGCTCAACGTTTCCCTCTCCCTGGGTTCCATGGGATTACACAAAGTGGCTAAATGGCTGATAAAGGCACACGCCGAACCTCGGCTACTAATGAGTATTAATGGCGGGGTTACGAGCGCGGCAGGTATGCCCGATCCCTTCCAGTGCGAGTCCACGGAGGGTGACACCCGGCGAGGGTCACAGATAGTTGGTTAACAGCGTGAAAAGGGTTGTTCTTCTTGGCTAACCGCTCGATTGGGATCTCTCTGAGGAGAAAGCCTGCCAGCAAGCGCCCTCATGTATGAGATACAAATGTTTTTTGTTTATATATTTTTTGGTGTTTTCCATAGATCACGTTTGTTCAAACACAAAACATGCTGAAAGGGTTGCAGGGATAACTTTTTCTTTGTTTATTTGAAGTACTAAACTTGTGAAAAATGCATAAATATTTTGAAAACAAACAAAAAGGGTTTATTACTTGGTTTATTTGAAATTTACTTGTTGATTTTCTATCATTTAAATATACTTTTTGGGTGTTAATGTAATAAATTTATATTGCTTGTAACTTTTCTTTGTTTATTTGAAGAACTAAACTTGTGGAAAATGCTTAAATATTTTCATAACAAACAAAAAGGGTTTATTACATGGTTTATTTGAAATTTACTTTTTGATTTTCTATTATTTAAATATACTTTTTGGGTGGTAATTTAATAAATTTGTATTGCATGAAGCAATTTTCGCAAAGGTCTGTACAAATTCGAGCCACAGATTTACCTGCTAAGTTTTCAGGAAGTAGGAACTATATCTGGTTTTCTTACATTTCTCATTTATTCAATGAAGCTTTTAATAAATAATTTAAATATAAGAGTACAACTTAAATTTCTCACTCATTCTTAAGACCTTAAGAAATGTTGTATTTATTTTTGATAATTTACTCACACATTCTTCTATAAATAAAGTTAATTATGGCAAAATGCCAGCATTAAAACAGCAATCACGCTGCAACTGAATTCCTCCCAAATTCCAGCTAAAAAATTACTAGAAATGAAAGCATACTTTTTATTTCTCTACTGAACTTAAAGAATTAATTCAGAACCTTTTATTAAAAAGTCCTCATAATTTAAATAAAAATGTTTCCATACCACAAAATTCCTTGCTATATCTTTCTTTCCAAATTCCTGCTAAAAAATTACTATAAATGAAAGTATTCTTCTTATTTCTTTAGTGAATTTAAAGAATTAATTAAGAACCTTTTTTAAAAAGTTCACATAATTTAAATAAAAATCTTTTCATACCAACAAATACCTTGCTTTATCAAAACCACCCACAAAGTAGCTAATATTTGTATTACCTCCAGACCCAAAATAGAATTGTGGCATAAATAGAATAACCACATGGCCATTGGCATAGCGAATTTGTGGCATCTGTTGCCGCGGGTATTTTAAGCAATATTGGCAAATTTTTTATGGTTTTCGCTGCGCACGTTTTTTGTTGATTATTTATGACATAACATACATAATGCAAGCGTAATGGATGCGAGTGTTCATTAAGCACAATGAATGTCGTGCACTCCCCGGACCCAACCCTTAGGACCTCAAGGGGAGACCTTGTGTGCGAGTGTGTGTGCGTGTGTGCCACCCTCTTAGGGTTTTTGCAGTTTTGCGAAAAAATTAAAATTTGCTGCACACATGTAATGAATATTTACAATACACTGCTGCCCCACAAAGGGAATGAATTCAAAGGGAAAGCGATTCTCGGAACGGCAATGGCAAAGGAAAAACCCCCTCTTTTCAAAGAGGAAACCAGAAGCCCAGTCGCTCCTTATGACTTAAGGGTGGCAGCACCGAAGGTGAAGCCAAATAATTGTCGTATGTTACGATTATGCGTAGTCATATCTGCGATGCAGAAATTGACTTTGGAGAGTGTGTATTTCCTGGGAAAGCAACGGCAAGAAAAGTGACTGACAGGCAAAAAGTCCTTGATAGCATTCACTTCCGGTTAAAGCCTTGTTTGGGGTTAGATTTTACATTACACTTCAGGGTTTTAAGTTATATCTTTGAAATTTAATAAGTAATTTAAGAAATACATGTAGTTAAGGCATTGGCAAGATAGAAAACCGTCTATATTTTTGACTTTAGAGAGTGTGAATTTCCTGGGAAAGAAACGCGAAGTCCTTGATAGCATTAAATGGATTAAATGTGTTTTGGGGTTAGATTTTATATTTTACTTCAGGTTTTTAATTATTTCTTTAAAATGAAATTTAATAAAAAAAAACATTGAAACACTGAAAACCCTCCATAGTTCTTGACTTTAGAGAGTGTGAATTTCCTGGAAAAGAAACGCGAAGAAAAGTGACTGCCAGGCAAGTCCTTGATAACATTATTTTTACGGTTAAAGTCTTGATTAAATGTGTTTTAAATTTTACATAAGGTTTTTAAATATTTCTTTGAAATTGAATAAGAAAACAAATAAATAAATGTAATTAGGACATGGAAAACAACCTCCCCCTAGTTCCACTCTACAGTGTTCCTATTTACAAATTAATTACATTTCCAGGAATAGAATAAACCTCCATTGCCTGGGCATTATTATTTATGCAGCAATTCCTGTACACAATTCTTTTTATTTTTCACCTTAATTCCATGGGCAAATGCATACGTTTGTTGGCTCTACCAAAGCTTACCACTTTGGCCAACTAAGTGTTTTGCCATTAAACATTTACGATGGCACAGTTAGGGCCACAACGCGTGACTTGGCCAGCTGTTAGGTGTGTTATGTGTGTGTGGAATAAAGATGGTTATTAAAATTAATTAACGCACGGCGATTTGTTGGCCGGCGCCATAAAGCGGAATGAAGTTGTAGTTAAAATTTGAATGCAGTGAATTAATCAAAAGGCCGGAGGGGGAGGCCCATCTGCCGGCCAGAAAGGAGAGAGGAGCCTTGCCCCGCCCAGGATATCATGCACATTTAAATGCAACTGATTAATCATGGATAAAGTTGTTCTCCTGCTGCCACTGCTGCTGCTGGTCACGTGACTGCCAACAATTTGACTTCAAACACATTAACAGTTTCGGTCCGTGAAGGTTGAGGGAGTGCGCGGTGCTAGGAATGCAGGACACACTCCAGGGGGGCCAAATACGGCTCCTGCACGCAGAGGGTTTGTCACCACCGCCAGCAACAACTTAACTTGGCTAACTAACTAAAACTTTTCATGCATTGCCGTTGACAGTGCAATAAACATGCCAAAACAAATGCACCAGCGGCCAGCACACAATGGCAACAACTTATGAAAACAACAGCGTCAACTGCTGACCCGACCCGCCCATCCTTCCTGGGGGCTGCAAGGAGCACCAAAAGGGGTGCTCCTGAAAATGGACACGTAGCCAGCCAGGAATGCAGCTTTTGGGTGGGGGGACCGGGAATAGTTTTCCGCCTTTTTTCCCAGAATTCTCAAAGGAAACGAAATTACTCCGACTGATTTATGAAGTTTGCATTGACATTGGAATTTTTACGAGTACCAACTTTATTTTAACTTAATTGAAGTTAGCGTAATCCATAACATCAGGATGACTTTAATAGTAAATAGTCTAACAGGGAATTAAAGGAAGGGATGTATTTCTATTATAATCAAAATTTAAATTTTATATTTATATGGGCCAAAAATTAGAAATCGAGTTTTAAATGCAGAAAAGTTCTCCATTGAAAACTAAGAAGAAAGAACCAAACCAGACTTAAATCCGTTCAGTTTAAGCAAAGTTACGATCAAAAAACCATTGAAAAGTGTGAAATTTTTGAGCCAAAAATTTTCCTATTTTTTTCAATAAAATGAAAGGGGTTACATCGTAAAAATTTTAAAAAATTGGCCAAAAATAAGAAATCGAGTTTTGAATGCAGAAATGTTCTCCTATAAAAACTAAGAAGAAAAAACCAAAACCAGACTGAAATCGGATGAGTTTAAGCAAAGTTACGATCAAAAAACCACTGAAAAGTTTGAAATTTTTGAGCCAAAAATTTTCCTATTTTTTCAATAAAATGAAAGGGGTTACATCGTAAAAATTGTAAAAAATTGGCCAAAAATTAGAAATCGAGTTTTAAATGCAGAAAAGTTCTCCATTAAAAACTAGGAAGAAAAAACCAAACAAGACTGAAATCCGTTGAGTTAAAGCCAAGTTTCGATCAAAAAACCATTGAAAAAGTTCGCGATTTTTTAGCCAAAAATTAAAACATTTTTTTTAATAAAATGAAAGGTTAGAAATCAAGTTTTAGTTCGTTTTATTGAGAAATTATTCATAAAATTTACTTACCAATGACCATAAAAAGGTAAGCTCCACTGTCATCTGTAAATTGCGTATCCGTGAAAAAACCATGAAAAACTTGAACAAGAAAAGCCGCTTTTCGCAACTGCTTTTTTACAGCGCCCACATATCCGCACACAAACATGTTGGATAGTTTTATAGGAGATAGGTTCCCGGGCACCAAAAATAGATCTTGCCGTGCCGCCCATTTGCAATTTCGCTTTTTTGAAAAACACAAACTGTTTTCGGCTTTGCGTCCCTTTTGGCGAGTGTGTGCGAGTGTGTGTGTGCCTTTTAATTTAATTTTCGTAGGCCGCCATGCACTGCACTTGAAACCGCTTGCCCAGGCTCGCACATGAATAACGTGGACTCGCAGTAACACACCACCCACCACCCACTTGGGGGGGCGTCGGCTTACAAAAGCACAGTCGAGAGCCCGAAAAAGCGAAGAGCCCAAACCACGTGGCGCCCGCTTTCATGCGCTTCGTTTAGCAAAGTGGATGTTAAGTGTAATGCGATTTTTATGTAAATTTTTACCCAAAAAAAACGGCACACACCCAGCGACAGACAGTGGAGCAGCCAACAGTTTGATGATTTTTCGTTGCCACGGTCACGGCCAGCTTTTAGCCAGACGGAGGAGGAGGACGAGAGCACCAGCAACAAATGACTGACTGTCCAGCGTTCATACATATGAGATATGTACATCCCAGAGAGCCCACTGCCACTTTCAATCGAGCAGACAAACAGCAGCCTCCGCTGAATCGCAGACAGACAAGTGGCCATATACACAGACGGCGAGAGTAAGGCCAGGATAAGGGGAAAGGATTGAGCCAAAAACCCACTTGGGCACTGCCAGGCATTGGTTAAGTCATAATCAAATTTGTTTACTAATATTTAATATCAGAAACAACATAAGAGTAAAATTTAGTATCATTATTTGAGTGTCTTATTTCCTTACTGAATTATAAGGATATCCTGCAAAAGTGTTTTATATTATATTTCGAACATTTATATATTCAAAAGTTTTACTTCATAATAAAACATTATCTTATATTATAAAATGTATAAATATAATATTATTTATAATATAAAAATAATATTATTATATTTATACATTTTATAATGAAGTGTTTGTAATTATAATGTTCTTCACTGAGTTCACTGCCATTATTATTTTTCTCACATTAATCTGTTCAAAAATATCAATACATAATGAAACTGTTTATTAATTTCGAAAATATGATAATAAAATATAATATCAAAAACACAACAATATCTCCACAGAGTTTAGAGTCATATTTCAATAAGTAATCTAAAAAAGCTCAGAGACAAAGAACCCTTCTCTCTTTTCTTTTACAATCTTTTTAGATTTTTCTCATATTTATCAGTTCAAAAGTGTTCATTAGTTGGAAGACCATCAGTTAAACCGACAGTTCTAGGCAGGAGCAACCCCGTCAGAACCGTGGTACCAAATTATAATCACTCAGGTGTCATAATTGTTTAACATCAAGTGGCCTTATTAGTATGGGTAGAACGTCAGTTCACCGCTACTAATGACAATCGTTTCGTGGCCAGCGGCGGGCTCTCCAAGCCCACGGCGCCAGAAGCGGTTGGGAATTGTGGGCACACAAAACGAAAAAAAAAGTGATAATGCCAGTTCCGCTGAAGTGCCAACAGATGGCGCCAGAACAAGAAGAGCTCCCAAATAAACAATAGGGGCGCTCTGCACCACTAATGTTTAAATGAAAATAGCAAAAAGATCATTTCCCATACCGGGAATCGAACCCGGGCCTTCTGGGTGAAAGCCAGATATCCTAGCCACTAGACCATATGGGACACTGGACGAAGCGTGTCCAAATTCGGTTTTGTTTGTGGAACATTAGAAGAATGAGAGAATAAAGAACTTTCCAAGAAAACTGAACTTGTTTTTATTTATTTCATTTTTAAAACAAAACTTTTATACAAATACACTTTAAATACAAAAATTTAAGCTAAAGAGAACAAAGAAAACAAAAAAATTTACTTCCCATACCGGGAATCGAACCCGGGCCTTCTGGGTGAAAGCCAGATATCCTAGCCACTAGACCATATGGGATATGATCGAAAACCAACATAATGTAGGTTTTGTATGCATGGTTTGTAAATCTGATTCAAAAGACAAACAATTACACATTATAATACATTCTCAAACAATATATTTTACTCAATCAAAAAAAATGATAATGTTTTTATTAAAAAGTACAGGAAAAACTAAGACGATAAAATCAAATAAAAAAAATTTCCTCTATTTCCCATACCGGGAATTGAACCCGGGCCTCCCGGGTGAGAGCCGGGTATCCTAACCACTAGACAATATGGGAGATGACTTCGCAGAGGTTAAATAGCATATTTATCTAAAGTGTCGGTTTTACTTTTATTAAATGCTTATCCAAACCAGTTCAATTTGTCCATGTCCACTTTTTTATTCAAAATGACTTCACGACTCAGACTTGAACACACACAAGCACTACCTATACCAAACCCAACCTACAACCTGCCCGTTCTGCAATGATAATCTATCTCTGAGCACTTGATTAATCATAGAAGGAACATTTTTAACAATACCAACCCAATGGAACTCCTTTCAAATCCCACACCATCAAACATATTAAATATCATAAAATTCGTTAAAATTACATTATCTATACCACCATATACATATAATGTAACAAATTTACTAGATATAAAATAGTTAACAACAATTAATATGAAAACCCTGAACTGAAGGCCTCTACAGAAATGCTCTTTCACTGATTTCAACTATTTGTTAGCTCTATATAAAAAAATAAAAAAAATTAATATAAAAAGAACACTCACTGAAGAGTTTCCCATACCGGGAATTGAACCCGGGCCTCCCGGGTGAGAGCCGGGTATCCTAACCACTAGACAATATGGGAGGTGACGTCTTCTGTGCAAAATGTCGATATTGTATAATTGCAAGAAACACTTGGAATAAATAAAGCAATGCCACTGTTGCAATACATGTGCTTATTTGTGAAATGTACTTTCAGCTGTTGTAATACCTTTGGTTATTTGTGAAATGTTCAACATGATTTACTTTCCAGTTAAAGTTGCTATTATGACAGAAAACTAAATTAAACTTTTAATTGATTGATAAACTTTAAAACATTTCAAGGTACTCATAACCATTTTAACCTCAGATCGAACTAAGAGTAACAGAACTGTATTATATTTCAGAATTTATCACACTGTACATTCTATACATAGATTACTATTGTTCTTGTTGTTAGATTTATTTATAATTCCTCTTTAAAATGACTCATATCATTATGTATTGAAATTCAAACAGCATTGAGTCATGTTGGGAAATCGGTTTAGCCTTCATTGCATATTCGCTGAATGCGTATAATAAAATTTTGACACCCAGCAAATCACCTCCCATATTGTCTAGTGGTTAGGATACCCGGCTCTCACCCGGGAGGCCCGGGTTCAATTCCCGGTATGGGAAACTCAGAATTGAGTTATCAATTTTTTTTTAAATTTTATTCCTTACAAGTTATATACACTTGGCTATAGTTTATTTTTAATTTGAATTTGAATTAATTTAATTTTAATATTGGCTTCTAAGGGAAAATAAAATATGCTCTTTAAATAATATTTTGTTTAAAATACTTTGTGTAAAATACTTCTGTATGTGATCAGCAGTTATTGTTGTAAAGAATATAATTGCTTTAGAAAATACCTCACTGAACAATGTTATTTGACAGCCAGCAGTCACCTCCCATATTGTCTAGTGGTTAGGATACCCGGCTCTCACCCGGGAGGCCCGGGTTCAATTCCCGGTATGGGAAAGTTGTAAAAATGCAACTGTAAGGCACGTTTTTTGCATTTATTTTGTAAGACGGTATAGTAGTATTCTTTTATATATATTATAGAAGAATGATTTTAAGCAAATATAATTTATTTAACAGTTGTCTAGCTCTTTAAATATACTAAGGTGTAGTAATTTAATATTATAAATGACATGAGTCATATTTTGAACAGCCCAATCATATGTTCGTTGAATTCTATGGGGAATGAGAAAAATGACATTAGACCGGCTTCATACAGTGTCCCATATGGTCTAGTGGCTAGGATATCTGGCTTTCACCCAGAAGGCCCGGGTTCGATTCCCGGTATGGGAAGATCATCTTTTTTTTCCTTCCACTTTATTACTATTATTAATAATAAAAATTCGCTTCTGATTTTTTGTATTTTTAAAGGACTTAAAAAAGAATGTAAATTACTCGGATTTGCAAAAAGATCACCCTGGTGAACTACTCCTTAGCAGAGCAAGGTTTCGATCCTCGGACCTCTGGGTTATGGGCCCAGCACGCTTCCACTGCGCCACTCTGCTTGTTGTTAGTTCTGCGAAAAAAAGGTCAAGATGCGATAAGTGGCTGAAAAGTTACTACTTTTAAAATATTTATAAAATAATACTGTTCATAACTAACGTTTTAAATAAAATCAGAATAATTCTTCTGTAATGGCCATTGTAACTGGTTTCGATTTCCTTTATCTCAATCGAGCCTTTTGGCTGCGGCGAATTCAATGAGCAGAGTGGCGCAGTGGAAGCGTGCTGGGCCCATAACCCAGAGGTCCGAGGATCGAAACCTTGCTCTGCTAGAATTTAATTCAGTGAGTGAATCCTTTTTTCCTTTTCTTTCATTCAATATTAAACTAAATCAGTCATTTTTATTTATTCTACAATTTTAACGGCTTCAGGGTGGCACGGTGATAACTTCAATTGCAATTCTCGCATGAACCCAATGCGTGTGGCCGGCTGCAGCTCACGTGGATTATGTATTTACTCGGCGCCGTGGCCACCGCCGCTGTTATCGCGGACTTGCAGCCCACTCCCACACATCTGCTGAGGCTGTGCATCCCATTTTTTGCCCACTGGCACAGATATGGCTTTAATAACCACTCACCGAGCGGCGACTCTGTTGGTTTTTGCCGCCTCTGTTTGCATTGCTAAGAGATGCGATATGGCGACGGAGCAGGAAGACCGGACCGGTGCATGTGGGTTTGCATTGAAGGAGCCCCTGGTGCTCATATTAAAGATTCTCCAAAAATGATGCACAGTAAATTTAATAACTCCGGGAGGGAGAGAGGAGCTGCCTTCCAATGTCTCCCCCTTTGCCAATCAAATTGACATATTTGTCAATAAATGGCAAAAATTTTAATTAATTTTCGCGCCACTTAAAAGCGCGCCACGGAATTGCATAAAACCATTCAATTGGGGTTGGGGAGTTGGAGCTTCAATGGCCAATGCCAGCCAACCGCAAACACTAAATTGCAAATAAATTTGTTTAAATATGCAATGGCAGACCAGAGCTACAGCCAGGGCACATCAAGTTTTGGAACAAACTCCACCACACAGATGAATGGCCAAAAACTGCGCTAGACTGCGACAATCCCACCTGGCCTGGTGGTGGGGCAGGTGGGTCTGCCAGTGGCCTGTCCTGCTGCACGTGCAGCTGCGACAACGAGACAACAACATGCACATCAAATTTTAATAGCAAAAACCCCCAAAAAGTTTCAAGCCACAAAGTCCATTTCCATGGGACTGGAGAGTTTGGAGGTCCTTGCGGTCTGCTCCCCGTCCTGTTTTCCCCTTCGGGTTGTTGGGTTTTGTGCTGCTGCTGGTGGGTGACATGCTTGATGTACGCTTTTGGTTTTGGCCCACGAAGATGTTGCATTGACATTGAATATTGATGAAAATAAATCGAATTTCCGTCAGCCTGGCATCCGACATATACTCGATAGATGCCAAAGGGGTAGCAAAACAGGAGGAACAAAAAATATCTATACGAAACGGACACATTTTTCGTCCTTTCCCCGGGTGCTTTCCTATTGAGACAGCAAAAGGGTTCCGCCTGGATTGAGTTTGACGCAGTCAGCTGGCGAGTGTTAAAATCCCACGTTGTCAGTGTTTTCGGGGGGTCATTTGCGGTTTCTCCGAGCTCTCCGATTTTTACCTCTATCCAACTAGCACTTAAGCTGTTAGTAAAAATTTATATACACCACAGGTACAGCAATTTTACAATTAAGGGGATTGCTATTAAAGATTACAAGGGGTTGGAAATTGGGTTTTAAAATGCCTACAACAAAATAGATATTCTTTTTATGCGGCTTACTGAAGGCCTTTCTCAGTTAAAAGCAAAACAAACCGTCAAAAACAACCTGCTGTGCTTATTGAATTATTTCTTCTTATATTTAATTATAATTTTATTTAATAATATTTTATTTTATTTATTTTGATTTTCACAAATTTATATTTTTAAACTTTGCAATAAAAGTCCAAAAATGGTTTCACAAAAACCCAAACCAAAGTGACGATTTAAATTAAGGTACATTTTTTGTGGCACTCATTCTGGCCTTTGATAAAAATGTAACTTTATTCCCATAAAAAACCCCGCCACACACAAGCCGATTTCCGCAGGTGAAAATCCCTGTTTTTTCCGTCGTGTGCTGGCTTGGGGCAGCCAACCCACAATTAAGACCCCAGTTAACACTTGATTTGTATTTAAAAATTATTGACCAATCCATGGGTACTGATTAAGTTTGTGTTTGTGCTTGTCAAACGATTGTGGGAGAGAAGAAGAGGCGGGGCACCGATTGATTTTTACCGGTGGGTATCGGAAATTGCATAAATTGCAAGGGGAGGGAGTGAGAGGAAAGACAGGAGAGGAGGACACAAAGTGCTGCACATATGAAAATCCAATTTTCCAGTGATTGATCAGAGCGTGGAGAGTGGTGGAGGAAAGCTGAAGAGCTGGCCAAACACACACACACAAGTGGGGAAAAGTTTGTTTGGCGGGCGTGTACGCAAAAATAATGTAATTAAAGCAATGTTTGCATAATAAAAATTAATATTTGTTGCAGTTTTTGTCGCCATTTCAGAGGAGGGTAATGCATTTAGCTGGCCCTTTTTCCCCGAGTGTTTACCTTGGCAGCGAGGACACATCGTGTCGCCGCCAGGAGAGAGTCCTTTGCTCGCTTTATGCGGGCTGTCAAAATCAGACAGTGTGTACACATACACACAGAGATTTGGATGAAAAGAGTCCTTCCCTTCCTGCCGCCGCCGCCTGTTTGCCCAAGTTCCGTTTCAGCAAATTATGCCCGAACATATGAGGGATTTATAGCCGCTCCAGGACTGGACTGCACTCCTCCACTCGACTGAGAGGACTCCACTGGACTGGACTGGACTCTGGACTGTCTGCTGGTTGTCTGGCGCTGTAGCATTTATGCAAATATTGAAATAAGTCTTAATTGAATACAAATACTCAATTACATTGCGGCAAATCTATTTTGTGGGTCCACAGCAAACAAACTACCTACCCAGAGTATGTCCATACTTTTGCTTAACGATTTTAATTGAGGAAAGTGATTTTGTTTGTTGTAAAAAATAAATAAGGGGTAAAAAAAATAGAATAAAAATTAAAATAAAATACGAATATAGGGTTATAAAAATAAAAAAGAGAAACAAAAAAAGGATTTCTTGGCCCATGAGGGGATCGAACCCGCGACCTTCGCGTTATTAGCACGACGCTCTAACCAGCTGAGCTAATGGGCCTCTGTGACTATGGCGATCGTAGAAAGCGTTTCCTGCGGAAGCGGGAGGAATTTAGGGTGTTTAGAACATGGCAAAGGCTATTTATAGATCATTTCTATTATAGATTCTATTCAAAATATATAAATAGGGGTATCTAAGCACCAAAAATATAAAATGTCATGTTTATGGTACTCTTAAATCATAAATGTATGCACGTTTCTTTTTTAAATTTATTTTTCTCAGTTCTGTGAATTTTTCAGTTGTGTAAATTTCTATAGAGTCTAGACTTTTTATATATGCCAGTCTATATAATTAATTTACCCCTCACTGTAGACGAGCATTAATTGTGTTTCTTTTGGGGCTCCTGTGGGAGTCAACACCACATGCATCATCTAGCAGGCAGCCGTAAATTTGACACTTCATTAAAAAGCAACATTACCAAAATCAATTAGAGACATTCCCCCAAGCATTGCCAACGCCTAGGATGGCAGGGAGAGCCAGGATACAGGATACACAACAAGTGCATACACAACACACACACCCACACACAGAGTGTGTTGTTTTTGGCAAACAAATACGCAAACAATTGGGGAAACACACATATTGTACCCACCGGCAGCGATCCACAAATTGTTTGAGCACGAGACGAGACTTTGTTTGCATTTTGAATTGCTGCTACTGGGAGAAGCGAAGCACTAAGAGAAAAACTAGACAAAAGAACCACAAAAATCATACACTAAATCATGCAAAAATTACTGCATAAAATCCTGTAAAAACTGTATTTAAAACCGTAAGTAAGTATTTAAACCACGTAAGTACTCCATAAAATATTTAGTTAAATGACTAGCTGTGTATTTTAAATGCCAATTTAAAATACAAAAGAATGTATAACAGTTTTGATTCAGGATTCATTTAAAACGTGTTGCTTTGAACATGATTCAAACCGGCTCCCACACAAGATGACAAAGACCTGGCCAGTCATTCTATTCCTCGGAGGCTCTTACAGATTTAACCACCTTGGCGAGCCACTTGCGAATGTACTCGCTGGTCTGTAGACCAACCATTCGGTTCACAACCTTCCCCTTGTTCATGACCATCAGCGAGGGCACTGATCCCACGTTATAGTCAAGTGCCAGATCCCCAAGCTCATCGATGTCTACGCGTGCCAGCCTCACACGGCCCCCTTGCTCGGATACAATGTTCTCCAGTCGTGGGGCCAAAGCCTTACAGGGACAGCACCAGCTGGTGGGGAGAATCACCCTGAAGAACCTTAAGAGATGCAAAGTGCAACTCACCTGGCATGGAAATCCACCACCACTGGCCGGTCACTGTTAATCACCCGCTGCATAAAGTCCTTGCGGGTCTCCACGTCAAAGATCGGTCGCCTGCTAGAGCGGGTCATGCCACGGCCCGCCTTAAGCAGATCCGTAAGGCGATTAAGCTCGGCAGCCTTCTTGAAATTGGCCATGTTCTAAGTTTTTTTAAATTTTAATTTTAATCGAAAAAAGTATACTGAAATTTTGCTCCGAAAAAATGGTTGCGACTGGTTGAATGTTTGTTTTAGAATGAGGAATAAACTTGACACAGAGTTTGATGTGGGGAAAAGCAAAAGGGCAAGGGTTGCTTGATTGGGAAAACTTGTAGAAATACTATAAAAAAATATTGGGAAAACTTGTAGAAATACTGTAAGAAAATATTTCAGTTAATATGTAATACATATTATGAATATATATAAAAGTTTGTGCATTTTATATGGTCATAAGTGGTAACCCCACATGATATCCGAGATATCTACTTCGTTGCTTGAGTTCTTCATTTTAAATTACGTTTATTTAGGGTTATTTAAAATTTTTTACCATTGGCTCTCTTATCATAGTAATAAAGCATTTAAGAAACTAAGAAATGTAGCTAGGAGTTTCATTTATTCTTTATACAAGTTATAAAATAACTTCGCTTTGACCTGTCGGGTTGAACACCCATAAGATTAATCCTTAAGAAAGAGCTGGCTCTGAGAAATTGTGTATTTGCAATGTTCTAACCGACAGCTGCTTGAAACCTTTTATAACCATAACTATTACAAATAGAATTCCAAAAAAACCAGGACTCCAATAATGATGCTTCCTTTGCTGATGAAAAAACCAACAACTCCTAATGCTGACCTGACTGTTTTGTAGTTGGCATTAGTTTGTGAGATATCCATCAGCCAAGGCTTCTTCTTGGCCTGGCAGTTTATTAATAATTTTCGCTGAGCTTTAAACTGTCGTCCTGCCTAAGTCAGCAGGGGATTCCCAGCGGCCTCGGCTCCTGAAATTCGGGTCACATCAGATCCCAGGGAGCTGATAGCATTCACTCGCCTCTTGGCCTGGCCATATTTACTTGGGCCAAATGAATGATGATGACCCACCACCACCACCCACAACCCAACCGTGCTGGTTGTCTAAACATTTTTATGATTCAGGGTTAGAGATAGGCTTATACTTTGGCTCTGTCTTTACATAATCCCCACTGCTTACACAGGCATCAAGGCGCTTTGGCAATTAGTTTCTGTTTCTGCGAGCATTCGATGCGCAGATAAGTAGGCCCGAGTTTTCACAGTCCTGATGGCCTCCTCCTTTGGGGGGCTTTGATGGATGATTGACAAGCGAGTGACAAGAGGGAGAGTTGGGTATGTGGGTTCTGTATATGCAAAGGCAGGAATTTAATGGGTTACAAACACATACGACATGATATGGGATGAACGGTTTAGGCATGTCATCAGTTAATGATCGTTCTTGCCACAGAGTTAAAAGCCCAAAATAATTAAAGTAGTAAAGTAAAAACTATATAAACCTAAGTAATATATAATATAATACTTGAACCCAAGATCTTTTGTAGAAAGAATTTTCCTTTTGTGATTAATGAATAGTGACTTGAATTGAATTCAAAATTCTAAGCTGCTAACAAGTGGAAACTCCATTATAAACCCAATTTAATAAACTTATTCGCTGCAGAATCCACAATTCCATGTTAAACAGCTTATATACATTTTAAAAACTACTTTTAGTGGTTAATTAAGTGGCTGCACAAACTCCGTAAATCTATTTACGCCAACACATACTTCAACTGCAGTAGCCAATATTTGTCTCAAACCGAAAGCCATTAGTGTCAAAATAGCAGCTTCCTAGGCGAGGGGAAAGGGAACAACTCACTTTTGTGTGTTATCGTTTCTAATTTGTTTCAAATTAAATGAGTTTTAAACATTTTCACAGCCAAATACAATCATAAAGCGTAAAATATACTCTCCGAATGGGGCGCGCGGGTGTGTGTGCTTTTTCCAAAAAAGGATATTCGTGGATGGGAGTGTTGTTCTTGTTTTATTTGGCGGATGGTTCCCTGGTCTCCTGCAAATGTAATTAAAAAACTTTTAAACCGCATCAACATAAATGTATGGCGCTTAAAATTCTGTGCATTTGACAATTTTCGGTTGGCAAAAAGTTGACATTTTGTGTGTGTTCCACCGTGTGGGTCGGTTTGGTGTTTGTACCGCTAAAAACATGTCAGAATGTCCCCCAAAAAACCCCCTTTAAATGTCGTCGTTGGCCATTTGTATTTTGACTTAAATGAAATGCTTTAAAAGTTATTAGCGTTCATAAATAAATGCCAGTCGAAGGGCATTTATTGATGGCCAGTTTTAATGCGTTTATCAGTTTTACGAGGCACTCTCCTTTCGGCCATTTAATTTATTTTAATTGAAGGGAAAGACCCACCATTTAATTGCATTTAAATCGCCGGAACCCCAACGCCTTAATAGACCATTAAGTTTTACCCATTTCACCCAAAAAGGTTTAGTTCTGCAATATGGTATGTGTGTGCAGGTAATAAACATTTGCAGCCGAAATGGAATTCCGGCCATTTCGAGTGATAGCGATAAATGGTTAGGCCGTAAATTCAACACCTGACATTATAATTTTTCAGTGTGAAATTTCATCAATTTGTTATTGAGGAATTTCTGTTTTGAGATGAGTATAATCAAATGGCTTTCCATTAATTATGCTGTAGCTTCTGTACTTAAATATATGTGGGAGTAATTCTGTGATGTAACCGCCCCCCGAAAAGGAGCCCCCTATAATTTTCCATTAGCTTTATTATATACTCATTTTGGGGCAAATGTCTTATATCATTGTTATTAGTAAATCGTATGCCCGAGTTTATGGTTCCCCTTGTGACATGTGGCCGGAGTTGGAACCGCCTTCTTAGCCGCAATTCCTTTGGGGTCTCTAGCCGCATTTGGGGGGCAAGTTCGTTGAACTCTCCCCAAAAATGCAGAGGGATATATCATCGAAAGAAAACTAAGGGTTGTTCTTAGTAACACATCTTTAGGGAACCATTTAAGATTTCTTCTTGGCTGGTAAGGATTTCTATCCAATCTATTTGGGGTGCAACAAAGTTTCATCAGCAACGCCTCACTCTGTCCTGACTTCATACATTTGTAATTATCGTTTATTACGAATTATTCATGTAAGTATAAATAAGTATAGTCAATATAAGCCATGCATATGTGTACATCACATATTTATCAAGCATGATGTTACTAAAACCACAATATTTACCTAACTAGTAAATTGAGTTTGCCATTCGATACACTGTAATTAAGCAATTAAGAAAATGTGTTACAGGGAAAGCTCTATAAAGGTGTCTAGTAAGAAAAGCCTTATAAATAAAAAAAATTTTAGTATATACCTAATGGTTTGCATATTTATTTTAACATTATCTTGGTCATTTTTCTGTCCTTGGAGGGTAGTTTTATTTTAGTCAAAAGCTTGCAAAGCAGTGAAGAAGTCATTTCCGACCCTATAAGTCATATATATTATTGATCAGCATCAACAGCCGAGTCAATCTAGCCATGTCTGGTGGAAAAAACATTTACAAATTTTTTCAATATTTTTAAGTGGTTGAATTGTTGAATTGTAAAAGAAAAAATTAAAAAAAAATTTATTTTAAAATAAATTGAAATTCAGTACGCAGTTTAATTAGCCTTGTAAAAACTAACTCAGAGCTGTTTTCCGAATTCAAATTAATGTATTTTTAGCCTAGTTATTAAATTTGTAAGATTTAATTTTTCAAAAAAAGTTCCTTTGAAACGATGGATAAATATTTAAAATATTAATACTCCTTTCGGGGTATTTTAATATCAGCCAGAAGCACATAACTCAGTGAAGGTGTCATTTCTGGCTTAGTTATGACATTCAACAGACTTTAATTACCCAATTTGCCATATTTTAATTTTTATTTACTAATTTGTTAACCTTATAAAAAAATGTATGACTAAGCTTTTCTAACCCAATTTCTTAATCCTTTCTGCCTAAGTGTGACCGTTTCCGCTTTTAACAAAATATCCTTAAACTAGTGCATTTCCCAAAGTGTGACAGTGGCAGTTTTTTTGCTAGATTTTTAAAGCTTCAAATTTACACAAAAATATTAATCCTAGAATATTCCAAGACTTTTATTTAAAACAAAAAAGTTCTTTTTTACAGTGATTGCTGTCTTTGCTGACTCTGAACCTGTTTAAAAGACTCTACTTAAACCCTATTTATAATTCTTCAAAGTGCGAAGCTACATTACTCTGTAATTAGGCTTTCAAAGGGCTTATAAGATCGGATATAGAGACACAAGAATTCTCCACAATCGCTCGTATTTAATGGCTGCTTTCGAAATGGTTCAGTAAATACTGGAGCCCAGGTGAAAATGCAAACTTTTGAGCACAGTCATTTCACGGAAAGAGCTCTTTTTAATTAATTTAATGACTGGCTGATGTATTTGCATATGGAAGTGCACGTGAGCAGAACTTTGCGCACGTGGGTAAATAATCAACTCTTTTGTTGCAACTCCGAATTTAACAGAGCTTTGGCTTTGCACCTGGCTGGGAAAGTGGGTGCTGTTGGTGTGTGCTGAGTGTGTTTTTCGGGTGTTCTGCCACTAATTATTTTAACAGCATGCAGGCGGTATCCTTCCAAATCTTTTCCCCTCATTTGCCTGGGATTTCCCGGAGCAAGAGCAAAAGAAAACTCAGTTTCCTTGGCATTTCCTAGTCCGAGAGATAGAAAGAGAGACAAGTCTGTAATCCGCATAGCTTATCACAAATTCCGGGCATAACTCAGAACAGAAATGCTGCCAGTTGGGAGGCAAATTAATGGCCAGTTGCGCATTGTTTTTGCCCAAAGGCGTTGCAACACTTTCTGATTGCATTAGATGCTTACAATAATTTTTCGGGACTGGCAACGTAAATGGAATATTTTATGCAATTTATTCTGATCAATTTGCACGTCGCTTCCGCTCAAAGTGCCTAAATATTCTCCGGGTATTGTGGATGCAAACGTGCGTGCCACAGAATGGAAATTTTCTAAATGGAAGCCCACAAGATGTCCTTCATCTTTTATATTTTTTTGTTTTGTTTCTCGGGCAAGTGCATATTTATAAGCAATAATTTGTATCATTTTCAGGACAGACACCTTAGGAAAATCGAATTTTTCGTGCATAGGTACAGTGCTTAGTGCAAATTTCTAAATAGTTTAAGTAAGTTTTAGGCAATTTGTATAAGCTGTTGTATAAATTAATTAATCTATGTTTATTAATATATTAGAAAGGTTTAAAAATTAAACAAAGAACAAATTTGGCCCTTTAAATATTTTAGTATTTATTTTAGAAACCCTTTAAACAGATTTAATAACCCTATATATTTTTGAAATATCTTTATAAATTTTTTTTATATCGTAACCAAAGTGTGCCAATTATATCTATGTTTTTAATATTGAATTTAGATTTAATCAGATGTTATTAAACCTGCAAAGTTTTAGCAAATATTTATATTAAGAGCACGTATTTATATCATTGTATTTATTTACTTAACTATTAAAATGAATTTAGATTTAATTACATTTGCATTTTAAATGTGATATTTATATTGATGGCTTGTTTAATGTATATATTTAGGTAATTATTAAAGTTGCAGAAAGAATGTTTCTTTATATTTCTTTATATATTTTTTAATTTATTTTATGGCTTCCAAATATCTGTGTTTTTCCTTTAAAAACCCAAGTTTCTAATGACATCAGAAGGTGGACAATTTTTATAGTAGCTACCTTAATGGAAAAGGGATCAACCATGCGTGGGATAAGTTCTTTCTCAACTTTGTCGTCCGGTCCGGTGTTCTGTGGAATGTGTATATTAAACCCATTTGCAGCCCACCTCATTACACACTAAGAAAAAAGCAATCGAGCATCAAATTACAAAGAAAATAAAATGCAAATAGGTTTTTTTCGCCTCCTTTCGACGGGCTCTTCTGCGGGGACTTCCCCGGGTTTATCTGTCTCGTGTCCCTCTTCCGGACGGAGTTCCAATTTCATGCAGCTGACCACGGGGGGGATCCTGTAATTGTAATTGCCGGGGCTGGATTCGAGTGGATTAAACAATTTCCACATTTAACATGGCGCGTCTTTAACCTTTGCCACCATAAATTTTTCCGGGCTTTCCTTTGGCAGCGGTTGCTACATTTCCCCAACCCAAAAGGAAAACCAAAGAAAATAAAGGAGGGGCTTAATTTCGTTGCTGGCGATAAGAATTTTTAGCGACGTTGTCATTTGGGGGCTTTGGCTTTCACGAGGCGGCGCAAAGGACGCATGTCCTTGTTGTGCGTCTAATTAGATGCTTTGCCTAATTAGTCGGTTTTATGTGAGACTCTTTATGCCCCTGGATTACCTTTTTGGTTGCAGTTTTCCCGAGTTTGTCAGGATCTTTGAGTCTCCCTACGCCTCCCCATGTCGATATGTGGGGGAAACCAAGAACCAAGCTGAGAATGTTATAAACTTTAACGTTTATTAAAAATTCCAAGCGCCCAGCAAGAATATCCGCTGCGCCATGACAATAATGCGAGCAAAAGCAGCGCATTTGCTGCTGATTTTCGCAGCTTGAGATTTTCCATTCCATTTTTCCATCATCGAGATGGTGGCAGTCAGCCACCTCGCTGGGTTTTTTCCAATTTCTTACAGGACGAGCGAGCACAACACTGCATTCCTTCACCTGGATGGCTGGCTGTCCTTTGATACGTCTGATGACAGGAGGAGCTCTCCGTTCGGTTCGCTTCGCAGGGAGTTCCATATGAACTCCGCATCCGGATCCGCACCCGCAACCCATCGCATCCCGAATTGAACTTGTCACAAAAGAATTCATTTTGCCAAGCTTGGAATTTTCCGGCAGCTTGCAAAATGGGGGTGCGGAAAATGTGCGTTGAGCTGCTTTGTGAGCTTTGCTTGACTCCTGACCTCCTCGCCGGTGGCCCCATTGTTGCCCCTTTTGTGTGTGTTGTTATCCAACGCTCCATCGGTTCTGGGTTCGTTAACTGGAATTCAATAAATATTACTAAAACACTCGCATACGCACTGGAAGGAACCTTCGACTTCGCCTTCGCCTTGGCCCCTTTCTTAGCGTTTTTATTGAGTAAATGGCATGGGGGGAAACAGATGCCAGCAGACATTTTCACATAATTTTCCTCCCCCCTTTTGTGATCCATTTTTTTAGGGCCCCAGTACATTTTGGCTTATTTAATGACGCGTTTTGTTACCAAAACGAAAATTTTTGGTAATACCAGGACATTTAATTGCCTAATTGTTTTGTTTTTGGCATTTTATTGCAGGCTGACGGGTTTTTTATGGAGAAGCGAACCGAGCACGCCATTCTTTTTATGACTTAATTACTTAAATGCGTTTTATTTTCCATGCGGCCATAATCATAAACAAATTATACAAGTGGAAATAATGATATCTGGGGGCCGGTTTATATGACAGCCTTGGGAAGGGATTTTTAAGATGGATATTTGTGAGTGCTTCAGCTGTAATAAGTATCTCAAGTTGTAATAATTATCGCAAGCTGTAAAACTATAAGTATTCATAAATCTTAATGATATATTTCTGGCAAGAGTGCATCTCAAGATTTAAGCCCCAAAATTAAGCCATGATTAGTTTACATTAATTTTTTTATATATACATATCTATTTAAAGACGTTTAGATAATACAGGTTGCAGAGACCTGTTTAAGAGTTTCAAATCAATTAAAAATATATCTTAAAGTATAGAATTAAATCTTTTTTCTTTTATGGTTTCTATTTAAAGTTCAGCTTTGTTTTTAAGCCCTTACCCTTTGAACTCCTGTTCTAATTTAAAAGCCAGCTTATATAAATGTAGACCATGTAAACTATATTTGCTCAAGTTTTCTGGTTTCATTTCATCTTTTCATCAGCAAATAAAACTCTTTGCTTAGCTGCCCCCCCTTAGTGTTGGTCTCATTATAATTTAAATTAACTGAATTCGCTTTATTTGATTTACCTGGTTTAGTGTTTCGTTGCCTTTCCGGCCCATTGAGGCCATTCCCTTCCGCTCCAGTTGTGGGCGAGGAGCCAAGGTCTTTCCTGAATTTATTAGCCATTGCTAGGGTTCGACCCTAAAACGTCCATCCTGTCCCAGGACCAGCTCACAGGACCCTTCCCAATCCCAACATCCCATCCCCTGTCCTATCTGTCCAATCTGGCGGCGGCTTTGGTTTCCTTTCGGCCATCTCTCTCTTTTTATTTTCTGAAATTAATGCGGCAAACACTAATTAATTGCGCAGGTGTTGCAGCTGTTCTGCTGTGCCGGTGTTGTTATTGCATGGGATAAGCCTAATTGAATTTCTGTAGCTTTTTGCTAGGCTTGCGGAAGAGGGGACTCCTATCCCGCCAATGGACATAATTAATTACAAAGCTGCCATTATACAAGACCGGCTGCATTTATTATCTTTAAATTATTGATTTTTATCAGTCGGTATCAAAACATGGCTCAACATAATAATTAGGACACGAGCAGATTAAGTTATATTCATATTAACTTGTTTCTGCATTCAAATTGGTGTCTTGCGGCATAATTTTGGTAATAAATTTAATTAAATTATATTTGGTGTGGAAATATTAGAGCTCGAGAAGAGTGCATTAATTGTTATAATGTATTTAAGTTATTTAAACGGGATTAAAGATTGTTATTGAATTTATTAAATCAATAAGATGGGTTTATTTTAAAAGGTAAATACAAGTTTGGCTGAGAACTTAAATAAATCAGATTATTATTCACCTTAGGTGGCATTAGGAACCTTTATATAATTATTATTTAAATAGTATAAAATAGATAATATTACTAAATATATTTATATTGGATGTTTAAAATATTGTTTGTATATCAAAAATTATTATTTAAAACTAAACTATTTGGTATGTAAAATTAATAATAATGAATCCTAGGTCCTTCAGGTATTTTACAAATATTTTTGACACTAAGCCATGCATTAGGAATGTTTAATAATTACTATAAACCATTTTTTGATGTTCTCAATACTTATTAAATATCCCTAACACATTTTTAAATGTTTACCACATTTAGCATTAATTTTTTTTAAATTACATAATTCATTAAATGTTTCTAGCACCTTGCTTTGTGTTTTAAATATTATTTATTAGAAGTTCTTAGTGTGTTTTAGGTCTTATAGATAATTTAAAATATTTTTGGAAATGTTTATAGTATTTATTAAATATTACTACATTCCCAAAAAGCTTATACCAAAAAACCCGAATCTAATTAAGAATTTTATAGCCTTTTTTAGCCTACTAAAAACCTTATCAATTGCCCTAGGAACCAGGGAATTTACCAAAAACCATTCCACTGAGAATCCTAGCCCAGGTAATTCCCAAAACGTTGACCGTAATCAAATTCACGCTTTGCACTTATTTAATTGTTTTTCTTTTTAATTTCTCATAGCTAATAAATTGACTTTTATGACTGGTCATGAGAAGCTCGTAAAAATTTGCATATGACTGGTGGAGCCTTTTTGCCTTTAAGTCTGAGGTGGAGCTGGGATCCTTTTGGCTGGCAATATTATTATTATTATGTCAACGTAATGTTGTCGTCAAATAGTTTTTCGCGTGACATTTGCATTTCAGTTCAGTTTGGCGGGTCCGGGCCCTCGGGTCCGATGACATTTCATTAGCCGTTGGCGGCTGTGTGTTCCTGGGGCACATAATAACGTGTGCCATTGTTTTTCATTGTCGTTTTATGTGCTGTTTATATTTTTATGGCATGCCATATAGTATTTAATATTTATATTATATATGAGCCACATGCGACAGTCCCCCTCGCCGCCATTCCGTTCCGTTTCTATCATGTCTGCGATAAAACAGTTTTATATTCTCTTCTTTCTGTGGAAACTTTTTTGGGGAAATAGCAATGCAAACAAAACAATGCAAACCAGGTGAATAAGCTGTCTCATCAGAGCTGACAACTCCTTTGGCAGTCTAAAGGATCATACCAATTCTAGAAACGAAGGAGTAAAATGTACAGAAAACTGGTTCACAAATATCCTTCTAACAAGTAACTTAAAGCATAATAAATATGGGTTTCCTTAAGGCTAGTAAAATAAATATTTTATTAAATAAGACCCTTAATTTCTCTTGAAAAATTTCAAGCTAGAAAAGGACTTCTTCTTGAAAAAACCACCAACTTGCCATCACTTTCTGCCCCTGCGACTCCTTGAACTGAAATCAAACTACTTGAGGAGTCACTCGGTTCTTCGTGTTTTCAGTTATTATTGTCTATAAATCGTTGGGAGGACCCCCCCAGCTGAATGCCCCCGATGACATTATGAATTTATTACTATTTAAATATTTTATTTCTGCTGTGTGTGTTGGCAGGCGACGATGGGCCGCCATAATCGTTCTGACATTTTGTTTTGCCTTTCGTGCGTAACTATTTACGAGTTTGGCTCCGGTAAGTTTTGCCCTCGAAGGCGCACGGCTATATAGTTTGAGTAGGTCATGAATTATCGATGCTGTCAGCAATAAATATTGATAAAATATGATGATCCAGAAGTTGTTGCACGTACAAACTTTAGGTAACTGGGGGAGAGCGTTTAGGCCCACTTAAGTAGTTCTGATTAGTGTTAAAAAATTCATGCAAATGCCTCTTTAATTACCACACCAGACATCGTCATTTTGTTGGGCTAAAAACCCAATCAGTTAAACCAGTTCAGATTAATCGAATGGACTTGAGATCTTGAGACTCGTTTGAATTTTAGACTTTGATACCCGGCACTTGACTTCAAAATGTTGGCCAAAACAAACCAAAAAACAATGGGGAAAGATGACGAGGGAAAAAATGCTTGAGAAGCAGAAACTGGTTTTACGTTTATTGTAAATGCTGATTAACAAACAAAAAATTAAGGCCTAAAAGGCAGCACTTTTGGTGAACTTAAGTTTAATGTTTTTTCAATGGAAAAGTGTTTTAGTTTTGGTCCAGTCTGGCTTCAAGTTTATGGTCTTAATAATGAAGCTGGCAGAAAATTAGCAAGCTTATCAAAAAAAAAGAAGAGATTTATATGTTTATTTGCTTATTAAAAAGTAGGGCAAAAAATACAGATACAACAAATGAATTCTTAAGGTTGATAAACCAATAAAATAAGAGCCTTAAGGCAGCTACTTATTTATTTATAAATTATCTTTAATTCTTGCTGAATAATTCAAGCTATATTTGGGTTCTTTTGTTCAATGGGAATTCCCAAAGAAAAAGATATCTCTCCATCAATTTTCTAACCTTTTTATTCCATTCCAAAAGCCACTTAATCATTCTCCCCTTTCACTTTCTTTAACACCTTCATAAAAACTTATTTCCCTCAAAAAAATCGCATTTCAAGTTTAAGGTTTTGGCATCTATTGTAAACTGAAAAAATTATCCAACGCTCGGCTGAGCGCGGCGACCCTTGGGAAGTACGTTTTTTTAATCACTGGAAAAACTGACAATACAATTAGCACTTACATTATGGAAATCAAATTATTTCAGTCGCAGATAATGAGCTCGAGTGTGTGGCCAATTATCAGTACAATGGAAAAATCGTAATAAACTTGCTGCACTTACTGAGCCGCACTAATTGCCGTCACAGTCCCTGTATATCGAGTGGACTTTAAGCCGAATTGGGTGACTCAGGCTCAGACTCGTGGAGTTATCACCGAGAGATCGAATACAGAACAAAACGACGACGGGGGAGATCATTAAAGCGGCGATTTAAATAAACTAACCGATATATATATATAATTGCATATACGGGGCGTGAGCAGCGGAGTAGAGCGAAAAAACAAAAAAGTGATCATTGAAAACAAAACTTTAGCCAAGCTCTCGGCTCTCGGAATCATATAAAAGCCAGCCGCTGTCGGCATCCAGTAAGCAGTTAACAAAAGCATCTCTCTTCGCCACCATGAAGTTCCTGGTTGTCCTGTCCGCCATCCTGGCCGTTTCGGTTGCCGTGAGTAGAGTTTGTCTAGCACTAAAGTCAAGCTTTTAATGGGTGTATTTAATATTATTTAGGATTTGCAACTCTCTGATGAGCAGAAGGCTGTGGCCCATGCCAATGGTGCCCTCTGTGCCCAGCAGGAGGGCATTACCAAGGACCAGGCCCTGGCCTTGAGAGCCGGCAACTTTGAGAACGCCGACGAGAAGGTCAAGTGCTTTGCCAATTGTTTCCTGGAAAAGACCGGCTTTCTGGTCGATGGTGAGGTGCAGCCATCGGTTGTCTTGACCAAACTGGGACCCCTGGCTGGGGAGGATAATGTCAAGGCCGTTCAGGCCAAATGTGACTCGCTGAAGGGAGCCAACAAGTGTGATACCGCCTTCCAGCTGTACAAATGTTACTACGAGAACCGCGCCCACATCTAAAATATTAGACCAGCCTGCAAAATGTATTATGTGTGATAATCTCTGTCTGTGAATCGTTATAAAAATTTGTTAAATTAAAGTTTAATCCATGAGAAATCTATGTGAAATGAAGTGTAAAAATTAGGTTAATTTAGAACTTTCCCAGAACTTATTTGAAATTCTTTGAGTTTACAAGCAGAGTTCCTTGAATTATGACCAAGACTCCTGGATTATGGTGCCCAACCAAGTCTTAAAATACCACTTAACAGTAAGAAACAAGAAGTTTTACTTCTTATAACACTTCCAACAGGTTTTTACTATTATAAAAGTTGATTGTTGGAACATATAAACTCCTCAGGCTTTACCTTTTCCCATGTATTAAACCCGTCAAACCATCAACTAAGCCACCCCCGAAGCCTTCAAATTTGAACAGTAACTTTTCACTTAAATAACTTTTGCAACTTTGCAAACATACCCCCCCACAGTTTAGATCTCAAAGGAAATTAAAGAACGGAATTCTTGTACATAATTACTTATGCATATTTCTATTTTGTCAATGCGCAGAGGCTCCACTGTGCCTCCTTTTGACCCATTTGCGTGGTGGGCACACGCACCCATTTGCATAACAGTGGCCCATCATTAGAGCCCACTGTCAGACCGTCGTCAGGGGCTTAAGTCCTTGGACGGAGGACCGATCCCAAAGGCATTGGCACGCTCATGTTTGGCATAAATATTGATGAGCGGCGGCGGAACTTACGAGAGCCCTGGATGCAGGGCATCCACATGCGTGGCGGCCAAACAAATGAATTGGACACCGGGCAAAGGGGGATGCGGCCGTGTTTTTAAAAGCCCAAATCCAATTAACAAATCATTAAACATTCATTGAGCACGTGTCGCAATTGCATTTACCAGTTTAACTTGAAATGGAATGGCTTTTTTGCAGGGGGCGGTACATAAGGGACAATTGCTTTGGCTTCGGCTTTGGCTTTGGGGAATTTGGAGCAGAAACAGGATAAACTCAGGACTATGCGCTGGGAGAAAAAGGGAGCTTGAAGAGAAGTATATTACGAGGTGATTTAATAGAGATTTTAAGCGAAAAAAGGAGCTAGATGAGAAGGAAATTACCAGGTGGTTTAATAAAGATTAAGAAAGAAAAGGAGCTTGAAGCGAAGGGAATACTAGATGATTTAAAAGTGATTCTAAGAGAGCAAAGAGGTATTTTAATAAAGATTTAAGGTTGCTTTTCGTTATTTCCAAAATATGGGTTTGTTTTAATTTTCATACTAAACATTTATGATTTTGATGTATATTTTATATGGTTTTGGTTAATTTTCTATTTTCTATAATGTTCTTTTCTCCAAGGTGGAATTATACAATGTGAGGCCACTCTCTTATAGGACTCTCTCGTTGTTACCCTAAGCTTCAGTCGCTCTCAAGTGAAACACTAACACAAGCATATATCGGATACCCTACGAGAGAGCCCTGGCCATGATTTTCTCCATAATACTTCCCACACAAGTAGGCAATACTTTAAGCTTTATAGTTTCAATATTTTCATAATCAGACTCATGAGTCATGCCTAAATCCCTTCTTATTTTTCCCGACTTCTTCTCATAACTCCTAGACTATAATTCCTGAAACTTTTCCCGAGTGTTGATGGACTTGGCGTCTATAATTCATTTTGTCACTTCCTGCGAATGGTCTGGCTGTCATGTCAGTTCCATTTAGCATCCGTTTCAGTTGCAGTTGTCTGCACAGGGACACCCGGACGGAAGGGAGCCCTGCCGGCCAACAACAGTCAGTGATGCGTTTACTAATGTCTATTAAAAAGGCAGCCCAATCATTGGATTCCACCCCCGCGAGAGCTAATGCATTTAAGTAGACAGCCGCCTTGGCGGCCTGTCAAAGGAAGCAGGACGCCGTGATGTGGCCAGAGACAGAAGGACATCGATGCTTGGCATCAGCCTTTGTCTTGGCCGTCTTGTTTGGCTTGTCTTGTGGCTGTTAGGTTGGCTTTCAGTGGGGGACAAGGAGCTGGAAGGGGTTGGGAATGGAAGTAGGAGTTGGAGTTGGAGTTGGCAGTTTACCCTGCGGTTCTCACATTAATGTAATTTCATTTTATAAAAACTACACGCTGCGGGGTGGTTCTGGCCCCGATGTTGTCTCTCGCCTTCGCCTTTGTCTGTCCGCAAAGGAGCTCCTTTGATCTTAAAGACCAATATGTGATGTGGTTGCGTTTCCCCGTTATCAGCACAAGACTGTTATTAAGTCCCTCAATTAGGAAAGGACCAGGGAGAGCTTGACTTGTGTGCGGTTGCAACTAATGTGATTAAATTGGTTTCCCCTATCAAATTCAAGATTTACAGCGCTTTTTCTGTAGTTTCTCTGTGAAAAATACCTTTGATTAGACACGTAAACAAATTAGTTGCAAATTGCAGTGATTATTTTAATTGAATTTGGCAAACAATACATTAAAAAAATAGGTACATACATATAAAAGTGTTATTACCTCGAAACAGTTTTTTAACAAACAGTTTTATGGAACGGAACTTAAATGGTTTATAGATTCATCTGCCAAATTGAGCTTAAAGCACTTTTTTGCAAAACCATTTTCCCCGTTTGCGTAATCATAGAGTCCATTAATATAGACAAATGAGGCTTTTTGGCCAACGCTAATTTGAGTTTTTGGCAATGCACTGATCCATGGCACATTATCTGGTCTTAAACCCAGAACCAGATGGTTGTACGACCAGTCAGGCATAACACTCATTTTCCGATCGATTTGAACAACAATTAAACAGCAATTAAAAAGGAGATCAGATCCGTGAAGTTGGCATCTATAAAAGGGGTCTGTGTAAGGGGGACTAGAGCCCATAGTTTCTGAACTTTTTTGGAAAAAAAGCATTAATCTTTTGATAGTGAAAACCACTTATAAATGTCTCTACAAACCAATTGGATGTCCTTTCTGGGCCTGGCACTTTGTGCTCTCTGTCCCCTAGCTTGGGTAATGTATTTTAAAAATATTATATCAAATTAATATTATTAGGAACTTCCTTCTACAGGGCCGCTCGCTAACTGTCTCGCTGAACATGTCCATGACTCGTACGCTCAACCCGGATCCCCTAAACACCACCGAGCCCAAGCTAAGCCAGGAGATGCTGAGGTCCTGCATGCGGAAAACGGAGATTTCCATGTCCCAACTGAAGCTCTTCCACATGAGCCTCATGAACAACGATTATAACAATGAGAACGATGTGATACCGGCTCCAGCTCAGTCCGTGGGCGAGGTGAACAACCTGGGTGACTTGGACTACCCGGGCGGTGGCCAGATGCCGTACCTCGATCTCAAGCACAATGAGCCGCTGCAGTGCTTCGTGAGCTGCCTGTACGAAACGCTGGATCTGGACCGCTACAATGTGCTGCTGGAGGAGGCCTTCAAGACCCAGGTCCAGACCATCATCCAGCACGAGAAGGCCGAGATCAAGGAGTGCAGCGATCTGCAGGGCAAGACGCGCTGCGAGGCGGCCTACAAGCTGCACCTGTGCTACAATCACCTCAAGACCCTGGAGGCGGAGCAGCGCATCCGCGAGATTCTCGAGCGGACGGAGGCGGAGAATGATGGCCTCGGTCCCGATGGCACTGACTTTATCGATGGCATCCAGCACTCCGGCGAGGCGGCAACCACCAGCAAGTCGGAGTAGGTCGGGAAAATGTGTACCACGGCTTTGTTCCATTTTATTTGGTGTTTAAACTTTAAACCTAACATTCAGCACTTTCTTTTCTGGAGTTTGGAAACAAACTTAAATTGTAAAATTGTAAAAGAATCATAGAGCAATGAAATATACTACTTTGGTGATAGAACATGGAAAGCTTTTAATGTAAAATTAACTAAATAATTATTATAAGAGAGTATTTAGGTAGAGAAATTATTAAACAAATATAAGAGAATATTTAGTTTGAGAAATAATAATTTCCTGAATATTAAAGCCCAGCTTTGGGGTTTTAGGTTCATTAAGAGAAAGGGAAAATAATTAAAGTATAATTTTTGGCTGTCTCTATTACTATGTGTCATTGTTTAATACCTTACAAATAAATGTACAAAATATAACCTTGCATTTTTATACCCTTGATGGGTATTATAATTTTAGTCCTCCTTCAGTGGTTTTTTGATCGCAACTTTGCTTAAACTTAACGGATTTTAAAGTGGTTTGATTTTTTTTCTTAGTTTTTAATGGAGAACTTTTCTGCATTTAAAACTCGATTTCTAATTTTTGGCCAATTTTTGACAATTTTGACGATGTAACCCCTTTAATTTTCTTGAAAAAAATGGGTAAATATTTTGCTCAAGAATTTCAAACTTTTTCAATGGTTTTTTATCGTAACTTTGGTTAAACTCAACCGATGTCAGTCTGGTTTGGTTTTTTCTTCTTGGGTTTTATAGGGGAACATTTCTGCATTCAAAACTAGATTTCAAATTTTTGGCCAATTTTTGACAATTTTGACGATGTAACCCCTTTCATTTTCTTGAAAAAAAATGGGTAAATTTTTTTTATCAAAAATCGCGAACTTCTCAGCGGTTTTTTGATCGTAACTCGGCTTAAACTCAACCGATTTCAGTATGGTTTGGTTTTTTCTTCTTAGTTTTTATAGGAGAACATTTCTGCATTTAAAACTTGATTTCTAATTTTTGGCCAATTTTTGACAATTTTGACGATGTAACCCCTTTAATTTTCTTGAAAAAAAATGGGTAAATATTTTGCTCAAGAATTTCAAACTTCTTCAATGGTTTTTTTATCGTAACTTTGCTTAAACTCAACGGATTTCACTCTGGTTTGGTTTTTTCTTCTTAGTTTTTATAGGAGAACATTTCTGCATTTAAAACTTGATTTCTAATTTTTGGCAAATTTTTGACAATTTTGACGATGTAACCCCTTTAATTTTCTTGAAAAAAATGGGTAAATATTTTGCTCAAGAATTTCAAACTTTTTCAATGGTTTTTTATCGTAACTTTGGTTAAACTCAACCGATGTCAGTCTGGTTTGGTTTTTTCTTCTTGGGTTTTATAGGGGAACATTTCTGCATTCAAAACTAGATTTCTAATTTTTGGTCCATTTTTGACAATTTTGACGATGTAACCCCTTTCATTTTCTTGAAAAAATTGGGTACATTTTTGGCTCAAAAATCTTGAACTTTTCAGTGGTTTTTTGATCGTAACTTGGCTTAAACTCAACGGATTTCAAAGTGGTTTGTTTTTTTCTTCCTAGTTTTTAATGGAGAACTTTTCTGCATTCAAATCTCGATTTCTAATTTTTGACCCATTTTTGACAATTTTGACGATGTAAACCCCTTTCATTTTTTTTTTTAAATGGGTAAATTTATCCGAAATCTTTTTCGAACCGCTATCAAAAATAATATATATTTTTATTTATAACTTAACCGAAGTCACAAAGCAATCCAGACAGAACCAAAGCGTTAAAACCGTTCAAAATTATAGCTCACTGACCCGAATGATCACCTGGGGGCGGGGATTTTTTGACGCCAGCTGACCAAAATATTTAAAAACAGCCAATTGCCTCAACAAATTATATTTGAAAATTATTTAACATAATTTAAAAATTATATAATCTAAGTAATTGAATTTTAATAACTTAATTGTTGGAAGTTAAACTGGAATTATGGAAATATCAGCAGTATTTAAGCGACTTTAACTCGATTTGTGTGTCAGTGCAGATACCTTTTGCAGCCATGAAAGTCACCGGATTCATAGTCGTCGCGTTCCTTATTTTCGCCTTCAGCGAATTGGCAGCGGTATGTTTTTTGCAAATATCCTTCATAACATATTCTTATAGGAGAATTTGTATACCCAACAGGGTCAAACTGCTGCCGAGTTGGCGGCCTACAAGCAGATGCAGCAGAATTGCATCAAGGAGCTGAACATTGCCGCCAGCGATGCCAACCTGCTGACCACCGACAAGGAGGTGGCCAATCCCTCGGAGGCCGTCAAGTGCTACCACAGTTGTGTCTACAAGAGACTGGGACTCCTGGGGGATGACAACAAGCCGAATACTGACAAGATCCTGAAGTTTGCCCAGATCCGATTCAGCAGCCTGCCCGCCGATAAGCTGAAGGCTCTCCTCACCAGCTGCGGAGCCACAAAATCGGCCACCACATGCGACTTTGTCTTCAATTACGAAAAGTGTGTTGTCAAGGGCTTTAATGGTTGAATTTTACATTGTTTCTCAATGTTCATTAGCATCCCATTTGAATGAATAAAGATATTTGACGAGTTCAATGCAATAATCCAGGCTGTACTTAATAATCTGGTTTTGGTTCTGCCTATCGGTTCTTAACCCTTGCAAATTGTAAGCATTAAAAGATTTTATAAAACTGCTCCAAATACCCATTCCCACTTCTGTTTAGCTACCGAAACTGCTTTTATAACAGAGGTTTGTTAATAAATCAAGGGTTTTCAAGTGATTCAGTGGGGATATCTTTTAGAAAATTGTGGATTTAAATTGTGGAGTCCTCAAACCTACAAATTTGATATAAAAACTCTTCAAAATCATTAAAAAAAATACTTATCAAAACTAAAATTACCCTAGCAGGCCTTGATTTTTCAGCTACTTTTCTGCCAATACGTTTTCATCAGACACTAACGTCTCTCAGCTTCATTTACATGTATTTTAATCTTTAACAAATTTATTGTATACTCCAATTTTAGCAAAATATTTTACATATTTCGCACCTTAAGCAACCAGGAAACCATAACCATTGAAGATTAATGTGAGTATAAACCAAGGAGAGATTCTTATTCTAATGTAATTACTATTAATTATTTATTTAGTTGGTTATGACCAAGCAAAATGACTTCCATCGTTGAGATACCAAAGTCTAAGGTGGACGAGGCGGTACCGCAATGGTTGAAGATCGACTGGTCGGATGAGGTCCTCCATGACATCTACCGGGATTGGGGCACCTACTACTCCCGCCGCCGGAGGGAGAACTTTGCTTTGCATTATCTCAACAAGGCCCTCGATCTGGAGCCAGGGGATCACATGACACTTTACAAGAGATGCCAGACCAAACGCAAGGCCGCCCAGATGCTCGGAGCCTTGCAGGACAGTCGCGATGCTGCCAGTGAGTATTTTTTACAAAATTAATTAGGGGTTTTATATAAAATATAACATAAAATCTTTGAAATAGTTAGGGAATTTTTATAATTAAATTTAGCATTTGGGCAAGCTGTATTTTGAGGTACAAAGAGCCTTGAGTTTCCTTAACTAAACTTTTTTAAAATTTTTTTCAGAACTGGCCCGCCAAGCTGATGGTGAGGAGAAGGCCGTAATTCAGCTGGACATATGCGATGTCCTCTACGAGTTGAATCAGTTTGAGGACAGTAAGGCGGCATTGCATAATAATATGCGTGTTTTTACTGGAAATAAAAGAAAAAGCTTTGAGCAACGTGTGTTAGTGGTAAGTCAACCTGTTTTTATATAGATTTATGCCTAAGAAAATATCAAAGAAACAAAAGAAAAGATCTTCAAAAGATACAAGAGCTCAGTAAGATGATAGTCCTGTTTTTATATAGATTTATACATGAGGAAAATCAATGAAACAACAGAAAAGATCTTCAGATAATACAAGAACTCTGTAAGATGCTAGTCTTGGCTGGGAAAAATAAATATCTAGATTAGGAAAATCCTCTTTAATAAACATTTAAGAAATGATTTTATTCCATTCTTCCCTAAGGTGGACGGCGTAATTGAGGATGTGACCGGCGAGGCTATGACTGCATTTTTCTCAAAACACCAGAAGACGGCCAACATTGTCAATGATTTGATGAAACAAAAGTTAAAGGTGGACCGGAGGCCGCTGTGGAAGGTCCTAAAGGAGCTGGGTCAGTGCGATGTGCAGAGTATTCAGGATGTGGAAGAGGAATTGCTGTCGCCCATGGAGATTGCGCGCCGGAAGCGGGCCTTTAACATATTCCATCAATCGTATATCAATGACTCCTGGATCGATGTGCTTTTTCTAAAGATGCTCATCAAGAACCCCAGTCTCCTATTGCCCCAGTGCAAGGAGTCCAGCTACTTTCTGTACAACATATCCCGGAAACAGTACGAAATTGTGCGAAAGTTTATGGTGAGATTTGAGAAATTTACTTTGTTTCACCAACTCTAGTTAATAATTGGTTTTTCTTGTACCCAGAAAATGCTGCAATCCCGTAGTCCCCTTTATTTGGTCAACTACTTGAAGTATCGCAATAAATCCATGTCGGAGAGGTACAGGGAGGCGTACTTGTATCGCGTACAATACCAAACACATCGCACTATGAACATGGCCCTGAAACAAATACGTATTCTGCGTAAGGCCAAGAAGGTTCAGGTGAGTGTGCGGCTTGGAAAATGTACAAAGTTTGCAACCAAAACTCACCCCAGGTATTGGCCAAGTACGTGGAGGAGGTGATGGGCGACTATGTGGTCTTGAAGACCTCCCGTGTTATGTGCTGGAAGTTTGAATTCATTAACGAGGTTTACAACACCTTGGCCTTGGCTCTGGCCGAGCAGCTTCGAGTGCCGAAGAACTTCAATTTAAGTTTGAGTTCAGCCATCCTTCGATTGCTGCGTATGCACAACGATAAGGTCAAGGATTTTGTTTCGCTGGTGTTTGGTGATCGTTCCACTCACCTGGAGCCGGATGCCAATGATCCGGCTGCCAACAGGGCCAAGTAAGTTGTACTTGACCAGTTAACAAGAAGGTTCTCACTTCATTGTAATTATCATTCCTAGAAAACTAACGGCCAGGCTGGAGAGGCGTATGGTCTTTGCCAAGTACTCGATTGAGAAGTGTTACCTTCTCCACCAGCTGGCCCAATCGCACTTGGATCAGGGTCGCCATTCCGAGTGCACCTACAATGCCCGCCGGGCCATTAGGGGTAAGCTTAAATATATCTCTCATTTTATAAGTTCTAATTGAATTTCATCTCTTTAGAAAGCCAAAACTGCAATAGCAATTTGTGGAAATTCCTGAGCGTCATTCAGATAGTCAAGGCCAATGCCATACTGCACAAGCTGGAGCAGACCAGGGAGGCTCTGGAGGATGCCCTGCCCATTGCCCGTCTCCTGGAGGACTTGGATCTGGAGATCTTTGTGGAGACCTGCATAGTGTGCAACACGCAGGATTCGATCACCAAGCGTAATACCATTCAGGCATCTCGACGCGGCAGCAGGGCCGAGTCCACGGGCCAATCAATGCTCAGTGATCAGGAAATGGAACAGGGTTTCAAATAATGTTTTAAGGGTTCTCATTAAGTTATTATTCCATTTCATTTCGGAAAATCTAGAAACGATTTTAAAAGATTTAAAGATTTTTTGGAGCCGAAATAAAACTCTTAAGCAACTTTCATCTGACAAAGGGTGTATTCAAATGTTCTTTAACTTTAAATTATTTTCCCCAAGGGAATCAAATCACAATTTGCCAAAACTCCTCCTCCAAATGACTCCTCCTTAGGCCTTGATCTCCTTGGCGGGCTTGAATTCCTCAAAGCACTCGTGCAGTTTCACGGCAGTATCACACTTATTCTCGCCCTTGATGTCCTTGCACTTGGCCAGGGCAGCCTTGGTCTTCTCCTCGCCAATGAAAGAGCCCAGCTTCTGCAGGACCACAGCCTCCTGGATCTCACCGTCCTTGAGGGTGCCCACCTTCTCGAAGAAACAGTTGGCAAAGCACTTGATGTTCTCGGTGGGGTTCTTGAAGTCCTTGGCCTTGACCTTGGCCTTCTCCTCCTCGCTGAGGTTCAGCTCGGCGGCACACTGCTCGCCATGCTGCTTGGCCAGAGCCTTTTGATCCTCGTTCAGCTCAATGGGCTGTTGTGGGGATCAAGGGTTTAGTTTAGAGATTTTTTAAGACCAGAATCTAGAGACTCCCGAACTCACCGAGGCCAGGGCCAGGGCCAAAAGCACAGCACTCAAAGCGATCACCAAGTAGGAGTTCATGTTGCTGCTGCTGTTGAATTGCTAGAACGTTTGGGGAAGTTCTGATGCCGGTTTGAGCCGTGATCCCAGCTTTTATAGCTGATTCGTGGGCCATAAAAGCCGGTTTCTCTCTACGCGGCCCCGGGCAATGATCCATCTTAGCCCAGCTGATAGGTTTTTGGTGGACTTTGTTTTGGTCTTCGTTTTGTTTTTCTCCCGATTTCTTTATGCCTAGGCTTGATTTGTTTTTATTTTTATATATTTTTTTTATTTGCCCTCTTGGCAAGTATGGTACTTTCGTCGATTTGTGGCCCGAGGGCAGGCTGGCAGACAATCTGAAGTAATGGTCGTCACGAAAGCATGGTTCATTAAACCGCCTTCTCCATCGGGAGAATCGAATCAATTATACAAATAGAACGCAGACGTGGAACAGACAGCGACGCCTCAAGTGGTCTCAAGATCATAGGTCGCTCAAGTTACCAATGGATTGGGTTTTGTCGGAGGAAATGGGGATAGGAGATGGGGATTGCAGATGTTGAGGGAGATGTTGATGCGGGTGGAGCTGAGGATGGAGTTTGCGGCTGCTTGCTCACTCATTATCGCGGCACTCTATCAAAAAAACTTTCCACAGCGACCCATTCCAGGTGGTAAATCCAGAGACCAAATGACGACAACGCCCCCCTAGCTTACAGTGGGCTAAGAAAAAAATACGGCTAGTCATCGTTAGAAGTAGAAAATTGTCTGTTTTTTAAGTCTGACAGAGAGCCAGTTACAAAGTTAGATATACTAAGGGGCTTTTATTATAAAGATGCTACGGAAAGGTGTTGATAATTAGGGAGATAATTGTTATTTTGTATAGTGATGAGCTGTATAGAACTGTAATTATTGATAGAAACACTGTAATTTGTCATATAATCAAAGCTGAGAAATTATCTTTGATAGAAGCTTCGATAATTCAGAGCTGAATTATGATGTTGGCCTTTAAATCTTTAAACTTTCAATCCTATAGATATTCAGTTTTCTAGAACAAACTACATAACTATATTCACTAACTAATTTTTTGTTAGTTTCCATCCCACTCAGGATTATCTTTCTTTATTAAAACCACTGTGCTTGTGTTGAATCAGAATCCAGATATATATCTCCCTCTCGGTGCGTATTGAAAGTTGAGAAGCGCCAAGGCGACAGGCGACGACGACGACGACGGCAAAGTTTTTTCATTTGAATCCTATTATTTCAGCGTAGTTGTAATCTTATTATCCACGAGATGACAGCAAAATGACATTTAGAAAATTTCACGCTGTGTGAAATGTACAAAAAAAAAGTAAAGAAAACAGCGAGTGGGATTGGGTTTGAGAAATGCACAGGGAACTGGGTGAAGCAGTGCGTGTGGGTTTGTGATGGAATTGAGAGCCAGAGCCCAGAGTCTGGGAGTCTAAAGTCCGGAGTCGGATTCGTGGGCTGTGGCTCCGGGAGTTTCTGATTGAAACTGCGTACCGCACACCCGCCCTTCAGCCCTTGGAAAAACCTTCGTCTACGTCTTTGAGTCGGCGGGCGTGTTTTTCACAAGTTTTCCACAGACTTCTCCTTGTCGCTGCCTTCCTTTTAATTTCAATTCTGACATTTGTTTGTCTGCTGTCAAAATAAAGTAGCTTTGGTGCAAAAGAAATAAACCATAAGATTGAGATTGAGAATTTTCCAACCCACATTTTCTCCCCTCCACCGCCGAGTGGCTGAAACTTTTCGCTCTGACGCAATAATAATAATAAACTAAAGCTTGTTTGACTTCTCCGCAAATGCTTTGAAATCCTTGTGTGGTAATCTTAATTCAATTTGCTTGTGCCGGGGACAGTCTTTCGCCTCGAATGATAAACTCTCGCCCACACACATCAGTGGAAGAAATTTCGCTTAAAAGAAAAACAAGGGAGTTTAATCTGGAAACTTTATCGTCTCTCTGATGTGTCTGGGGTAATTAATAAAAGAGGAGGTTTTAAGGGATATATTCACAGGTGGAAATGTGTGGAGCTTTGATTTTTTAAAGAGGTATAATATAAGTTATTTTGTGGGTAATTTAGTTAGTTGTTAGCTTCAGTTATTTGTATTTTATAAACAGGACTTTAGGCAGGGGAAAAAATTATGTTATTGTGGAATTTGGTATTATATTTTCTTGTTTTTCTATGCTTAAATATTTCCTGCATTAATTTTCATAATATCTTCTTACTTTATTAAGAAAAACCCCCGCAATTATAATGCAAATATGGAGTTATATATTTTCTGCCTGAGTTGTTCAAGCTTTTGCCATTCATAAATATTTTTTCAGACAGAATTAATTTCTCAAAATGCATACAATTTATTTTTTTTTTTTGCCAAAAAGTTTACGAAATTCATTACACAAAAATGTAATATTTGTGTTAGCTCATTTCTAATGAAGCAGCTCTGACATAGGGATGACTTTCCCTATAGGGCACCAGGCAGAGCCATGAAGGGCATAATCAGTCTAGCAAGTTGCCTTGTACAAGACCCATCCTGACCCATTCCCCCCTTCAGCTAGAAATTAAGTACAATTTTCATTTTAAATTAAGCTGCCACGGCATCCCCGGAGAGCAGATCCTGCTTTCGGCTTTCGACGTCATTAATCACCGCAGAAGCAACAACATGCTGGCCAAAGAGCATTTGTCAGAGCCTTTTGGGTAACTTTCTTTTTTGTGGGGGGCAGGGAAAAGCATTTTCTAATCGACCCCCTCCTAAGGGCAAAAAAAAAAACTCCAAGCTGGAAAAAGTTGCGCCCAAGAATCAGCCCCGTGTACACATGTCTGTGGGTGGTTTAAAGTACCCCCAACTATGCCAAGGAGGCCCACCTGTCTGAGTTTTATTTCTGTTAGAAAAATGGTCGCTAAATTTGCGTGAAAAGGCAAATAATTTGAAATTCCCAGGGGTTCTAAATAAGTAAATTTAAATTGCATTTGTATGCGTTCAAAATTTGTGCCTTCCTTTATTTTCACGGCGGATTGGAGGTTGTTTTTGGTTTTGAGGCACTTGAAAAAAAGCTTTACTAATCCCAAAAATATAAATTTTAAATTTTAAAATAAAGTTCAATTAAAATATAGTTAAATATAACACATTTTTCAGTACATTTCTTTTACATTTTATTTATTAAATGTTACCGTTTTTTGTTATTATTGAATTTAATATAAAGAAAATGCTTAAAATAGTTTTCTCTTGGCTTCTTTCAACCTTTTCAAGTCAAAAATATATGAAAAAAAAACCTTAAAAATTTAATTTAAATGCCAAACTGCAGCTCTTCTTTCTTCTTTTTTTTGCGTGTAAACTTCTGTGTGTTTTGGCCACAACAAGTTTTTGTTGCCGCCTTTGCCGTTATAAATTTGCGTGTCAAAAGCGACGAGGTGAAGGTTTTTCCCCTATTTTTTTTTTTTGCGTTGTGTTGCCTTTGCTGTTCTTGTTGCTGATGTTTCGCATATGCGGAAGGAAGTGCTCCCTCCTCCTGCCACGTTTTTGGCCGCGTGTCTATGTGTTTGGCCAAATGTTAATGTCCTTATCAGCGCTTCAGGATTTTTACATGTGTCCGCATTTGAAATATGCGGCAATGGCGAATGTTTTTCTGGCACTTTGCATGCACTTGCACCCATCCCGTGGCCGAGCTGAGGGGATTTTCTTTTTGCCGCTCCTGTTGCCGCTTCCGTTGCAGTTGATGTCAAGTGTCAAGTGTCGGACAGTTGAAGTTATTTATTATAACGACAATTACACCAAAAGCTGGCCAAACGTTGGCAGCGGGTTCTGTGGGTTTTTGTGGGTTCTTATGGCCATAATTACATTTCCCACGATTCGGGCGAATGGAAATTAGAAAATGCCAAAACTGAAGAGAGGAAGCGGAAATGTTGCTACAATGTATGCTTTTGCCACGCCCACATGGAGCACACACACGCCCAGACGCAAGTCCTTTCATCGAAATTCGAGGGATCCAAATCCATCGTCTCAATCGAAATCACCCTACCCCCCCCCCCGGAATCTCGCTGGAAATTTGCTAATGTAATGATGCTTAAAAGTGTTTCAAAGTATTCCTTTTGCCTTGTTTATTTTTATTTAAATGCCAGCATGTGTGTTGGCTATGTGTGTGTTATGTGGGCGTTTGATTGAATTGGAAATGCTTTTGCCAAAAAATTTCCATTCGCCCTCAATGGCTGTCTGTTCTTTTTCTCATTCCTTTCAGCTGCTTGATATTCAAGGGTTGAGTTTGAGGCACGTTGCGAATAATTTGCTAAATGGCTTAAAGCATGTGAAATACTCTGGTGGCCGCACAACCGGCCTTAATAGTCGGACTCGACTTTGGATTTGATATTGACAGTATCTCTATGTGCCGATTGCATCTCACTTACAGTTTATTTTGTTTTTTGCTTTTGTTTTTTTATAGCTAGCAATAAAATTTAATTTACATTAACTACTTTGAAATGAGGGAATCCCATGGCATTCTAGCTCAATAAACAAAACAATTTGAATGTGTGGCTCTCCATTATAAACGTTACGTATATCTTATCTTTTAATTTAAAGGGGTTTAAAGTTCAACTACTGTTTGTTGCTTGAACAAAATCTAAATAAGATAAAGGTTTGTTGCTACTAATTAGGTTTTGCCAATTAGAACTAAATTTGTCTAGGGTAAACATTAGTCAAAATAGAAGAAAAATAGCTTTGAGATTGGTTAATAAATAACAAAAGCTGGTTCAAAAAATTATTTTAGAGAAATATGTATGGTTAAATTAATAAATATTAAAGTGAAAACTTAATTTTTTAAATATGAAAATAGGTACTTGGGTTTGTAGACAATAAAATTTTCCTGGAGCTATTTTCTTAAGTAAATAAATTCTATTATTAAATTCTATTATTCATTTGCCGGTTTTCTTGTCTTAGAAATGTATGCCAATTTTTTAAATATTTCTAGTAACTTTGAAAATAAAAACTAAATATTTGTATAACCAATCCTTTGTCCCTAATCATTCTTACAATTAATTTTGTTACTTCAAATGATCCCCCTGGCTGTAGTGGCATCCGGCGCCACTTCAACTATTTCTTTTTAAGCTCCTCAAGGATGTCGATACAAGCACTCGGTGCCTCAGAACTCATCACCCAAGGACCCTTTTCCTTCTGGCTAAGTTCAATGCCATAAGTCGCATTACCCGGCGCTTCCTTTCTGTACGTTGCACGGTGCACAGTGTTTTGTGGCTCTAATTCCATGTGTTCTGTGGGCATATTTAACGAGCTGTGCCTGCTGTGCCACTTCAGCCACTATAATATGCCAAATTAAAACTTTAACTAGCGCGCCGAGAGTCCTACAGCGTCAGCATAAAGAGCAAGTGCAGCACACTGGCGCAGAGTCGGCGACAGACTGTCATCATTATCATTAACAGGGACACACAAACATTCACTTGCAGCCGGACTACTCGCTTTCGCACCTTATCCGGAGCTTAAGGCACTGAAAGAAAATTTATCTATAAATATGTAAAAAATCTTAAATTTGTTTTTACTCTTAAACAGTTAATTTGTATTTTCTAAATGTGTTGGGACTTGTTATTATAAATATTTTTCCATGAAGACACTAGCCACTAGTCCCTATGTTTTAAGACCATTTAATTGGTTGATTAATGTAAAAATAAAATTTATTAGCTCAAAAAGCCTAGAAAAGTATTATTCAAATTATACGTTCATTTAAAGAACACTTCATAATTATTTATTTATTTAAACAAATATTTATTTCAAGTTGTCTAAACCTATTCAAGCCTAATCCTTAATTTCCAATACGGTTTTTTATATTTTCATAAAAAATAATATAAAAATATATCTAAACTATGAAAAACTATTAATAAAATTATGATAAAGCATAAAGCAACTAAGTTAAACTGCATTTTAAGTGTAATAATAAAAGCTTCTCCTTTTTCAAAGTTCAATTTAGTTAAATATTTCCTTCCAGTTTTAAAACTCTACTTAATTTATCCTTCATTTCTTAGGGTTTCGGCTTCAAAATACATAAAAAAGCAGAAGTTATTTTATTCTTTATTATTTAAAAAAAAAACCAAGAAAACCTTTAAGCAATTTAAGTATTTTACTCCTAATAATATTTACTGCTCTCTTTTCTCTCACAGTGTCCTGGCCTGGTAGCTTTGCTTGCCGCTTATTATTGTCACTGTAGTTGGCACTGAAGTGGCCGCCATGAAACAGTCGCCCAAAAGTGACACAGTCGCTGCTGCTGGCGGAAAAGCGGGGGAAGCCATGGCGATGAGGTGCAGCTTCCGTTGCAGTTTGTTTTTCCTGCTCCTCGCAGACGGCTTAGTGGCATAAGGCACTAGGGGTATGTGTGTGTGTGTGTTACGTTATAAGCATAAAGAGCATAAAAAGCATACAAAAAAATACAAAAAAACGAAGGCGTTAATCTTTCTAACAAACCCAGTCCGTCTGGTACATAACTTTGCTTGCACTTTGGCCTAACATAATTTATGCACTGCAACTGCTGGGTAACTACTATATGCGCCACGCCCCTTTTGGGAGCATACGTAATTACACACTTCGGGATAATGCCAGGCCACTTGGCACAGGAGGAGCAGGTGGATGAAGAGGAGGAGGTAGAGTGCTCAGGAAATGAAGCAGGAAAGGCAAAAAACAATCAAGAATGCTGAATAAATAAAGCCAGGAAATTGTACACAAGCGGCAACCAGAGGCATTTTTGCAGTGTCTCTCCCATTTTGAAAAATGATTTCAGGTGTTGACGAATTAAAGTCTTTAAGTTGATTGTTCATACCGATTTAATATGCAACTAATATTGAGATGGAAATGGCAAGGAAATAAATGGGAAAAGAATAGCTGAGGGAAAACTACTTTATTATTCTTTTAGAAATCATTTATTTAAGACAGAGTTTGATATTTTTTTATTAAACTTTAATCTATTATTCAAGACATTGTTTTGTATTTATGGAATTTCATTTTAAAGCTAAGACTTTGCAGATTTGTAGCTGGAATTGTTGTGGAATGCTGATTTAAATTTAAAAATAAATGTTGAAGTAAGGCAAGGCCAATGATGCCGCAAAAATAAGTTAAAATTAATATTTTATTGGTCAAATTATGATAAATAAGATTTCGATAGGGTAATTAATGTATATTTAGTTTATTTATTTATATAACAAATTAAGCTTGTCATTCAATGTTAAACTTAATAGTAATATTAACTTCTATCTATGTGTTTATTAGGTTAATTAGTATATATTTTAAGAGGCGGTAGCCAATTGATTTATTTTTCATTAGTCTTTGCTATTAAACCAAGACATTTTCAAAGTTACTAATATAAAAACACAACACATATCATAAATTTTATTATATTCAAATCCCCAACAAATTTCATCTAGATAAAGTAAAGAAAAAACGCATAGCTCTCTGCAAATAAATCTGATTTAATCCTTTTAGCAGACAGCTCTACCAGTTTCTTTTTGCAAAAGTAAAAATATAATAGAACGCTTTTCACACAGTTAATCCTTGTTTTAACTTTTATATTCGAGTATAAAATAATAATTTCCCATTAGTACTTCTTCTGCCATTTAACGTTTAATTGTACTAAAACCATTGCCATAAACCTAATCAAAGCACTTATCAAAAAACAAAGTTTGGGGCCATAACTCTGGCTGGCAGAACAGTAAAATTTCGTTAACGCATTCGAGTCAATTTTACGGCCTATTTAGTGCCAGGCCAAATCAAAATGGTTACTAAGGACATCCAGACCCCTGAGCATTGTTCAAAGCACTAACCGAGGTTCCTTCGATTTGGGCTCTCTGGGTTTTCCCAATTTCCACTCAATAAGCCAGCGCCTGCGCGGGCAAGTTCCCCAAACTGAACACTGGGGGAAAAGTGGCGCCAGTGTGCGCTTTGTGCTCCCTTCTCCGAGAGAAACTCTCTCTCTTACACGGCCAGCTGATGACACGAAAGCGTGCTTCGGTTTTTCTTTCAGGGTTTTCCCGTGCCCTCAGTGTTTGTGTGTGTGTGTAAATGCCTTGGGTTGAGTTGAGTTTTCGGGGTTCGGGGTTATGGAATGGCTGAAACAGGAGGTTAGGGAGGTTAGGTGGGGTTTTTTGTGGGAGGTCTGGGTGACTTGGGAGAAGCGGCAGCTCTTTGTTGCTGCTGCTTTCCCCTTGTTGTTGCTTTGCTCCTGCTTTCAATTCAATTTTTCGCCAGCTGTTGTGCTTAATTTGAACTTTAAGCATTTTCCTTTCAGCTGCCTGTGTTGTTTGTTGTTGGGGCCTGGGAATTTCCGGCTTTAAGGCTATGGGCGACAGTGTGCGACTTGGAGCCAAGTCCAAGTGCTTTGTGGGTCAAACAGTCGTCAGTCGCCTTTTAACCGCTAATGAAGACTTATTTTCGCAGCGAGCTGAAAACGAAATGCACTTATTTATGGTTAGGCCTTTTGCGATGGAGTATTTCCCATCCGAAATATGGACCGGTTGACAGTATAAATAATGTGTTGCCTTGCCGGAATTTATGGCACTTGTATGTCTTCTGGTCTTCGGCATCCACTTGGCTGCTATAAATTAGAGTCCAGTCGTGGCCGTGGCCGTGCGTGTGAGGTCCTGGAACTCACACACATTCGTACTCCTCCCACACGCACAGCGGCCGTGTCACGCAAGGAAGCACACACACTGGCACACACACTCGCAGGACCCACTGATAGGACATTTGCTTTGGAGAGCTCAACCGCCGTGTGACGGCGGCTTTTGAGGTTTTAAAGCGTCCTGAGGTGACACATAATGATTAGCCCAGCCGCCCCATTAATTGCTCAGCACTCGAGGCACTCGATTACACTAATTAGACGGCTTATTAACCCGCATCCCACACACTTGTACATTTCTCGAGGCACATTTCGCATTTATTTCGCGTTAATCCTTAAAACTATTTAAATCCCTTTGCTTTAGCGGGTAAATTCCTTGTTAAATTCTTATGAAATTGTGCAGCACAGGCAGCAGGGTCTTGGGGGGCCATGGTGATGATGATGCGGCGGTCCATGATGGTGTGGCGGTGGTCCTCCATGGTGTCCGCCTCCATGATGGGGTGGTCCTCCATGGCCATGGCCATGCCCATGTCCTCCAGGTCCTCCATGTGGCGGTGGCATTTTTCAAATATTTCGTATACTCTTCCGTCTCTCACACGTGCAAAGTGAAGCAAGTCTGTGGGGCTACTAAATCCCCAATTGGTGGCGCACACATCTTATCAAGTCGCCACTTTTACTATATGCCATAGATAACTCTACTATCTAATCTGTTTTGTATAACTTGCTAGTCGATATACCTGAAGCAGCGTTCAGCACAAACATGGAAATAATATTATGACCCTGGCGATGAGTAAGACCTTGTAAAAGTCGAAAGCTGAGTTAGTCATGGCAGATAAAACGAGGAAAACCCCTCTAAGGTTGCCTCGCAAAAAGATAAGCATCTGAGGCATTTTATTTTTAAAGTTTATCAATGCCCAAGTGGGTATTATTCTGGGCCCTAAATAGATAAGATATAATGCAAAAAATTATGAGGAATTCGGGGTTTTTGGAGAGCTCTCAATCGATCACTGTTATTCCTCAGAATTCCACATAAAAGTGTTTGAAAGCTTCCACGAATATTTGGTTTATTGTTTTTCCCTTGAAGAAAAAACTTAAAGAGTTTCCTTAGAACTGAGTTAATTTTCTAGACAGTTTAAACTTTTCAGTTAGATAACTTTATGTCTTAAATCTCCCTGCAAGTGCAAACACTTGAGTCTAATTCCTGATTATAAGCCACTCGTGGCCACGTGTGATGTAACAAATATTTGCTTGACCCAGAAAACTATTGGGGAAAAGTGCACACAGAACCAGCCACAGCCCTAACTACAGCCCCCAGTTCCAGTTTTAGGCGGCAGTGCCCACTTTTCTAGAAAATAGAAAACCCTCCACGACTTTGGCTTTTTGAATTCAATTAATTTTATCTGCATCAGTTTCCCTTTATAATCGCATCAGCGGGTCGGCGGCTCACATGCGAATTTTCACAGGGCGGGGAAAAAGGGAAAGGACACGTTTTCCGGAAAAGGACCGCAGCACTCGTAAAATATATAAAGTCATTGCCGAAAGCCAATTTGTATATCAGCCAGCGAGGCCCGCCGATTATCAAACTGAGAAACTTACTTAAAATACCCTCAAAAAATAGAGGGGCAGAGGAGAAGGTCGTCGTGATATGGGGTTTGTGCTTTCATGGTAACAATTACATTTCACAGATTTTCGTTTGGGGTCGTCGCGTGTGCCGTTGCATGTTGTGTATGTTTGTTGGTGCGGTCGCATTCGCGTCCGCTTTTCGCGTCCTTTATTTCGGGCTTAAAAAGGGGCTTACATTATCGCCGCTTCACAAAAAGAGGGAGAAGGCTGCCAACAGCGGCCGCCGGTTTTCCACTCAACCGATGGGCTGTGGCAGGCTTCGGCGACGTCTAAATATGAGAATGTTGTGTGAAAATGTTTAAAATCCACGCAAGCCTCGGCGAGCGCAAATGCTTAGCACGCCATAAGTGTCAGGCAGCAAGGATTGCCAGTGGTTTTGGTACACAGAAAAAAGTGCTAAATGAAATTTATAAAATTTATAAAATATTTAAACATAATAATACATCTTTTGGGAAGAATATCTTAAAATGTAGATGGAATTGAATGATAAACATGAAAGTTATTCCACAATCAAGTCTCAAACTCTCAACTATGTCGCTTGCTCTTGCCTCAATTGGTTAGAGATTCAGTTGCTCTATTAAAAAACTAAATATTACCAGAAAGTAAATATCTATCCTTGCAGTGCATTTTGATCCTGGGAGTGTAGGTTTTTGTCCTGGCCAAGGAGTGGCCACGTTTTGCATACCGCCGCCGCACTGAAAATGTCGTGGCGGGCGCTAAGAAAGGAAGTAAATAGTGGAAAAGGCATAAATAATAGCAAATAATACGGCGACAATGCGCACAAATTTGCCGCTAAAGTGTAGTCATTGTCGGGTCCTTCGTGGCGAAGAAAAAACAAAAATAAATAGAGTCCTGTGCGTGAGCTTAGCCTTTGCTTTTTGCATGATTTCGCTGTTTAAATTTATTACACATTAGATTTATGAACGCGTTGAGTTGGCCATCCTACCGCCACCCTACCTCCCTTGTGGCGGCTCTAATTTCATTGTTAGAAGCAACCACTTGAGCTGGGAGTGTGAAGCATAATTTATAGGTGCGAGTGTGTGTTAGAGAGAGTTTTTAAGTGATTTCTTACACTCGACTGCCACTGGGCACATGCACAATTATCGTTTGGCCTCTGTGCCACTTCTGTCACTCGCCCTGCGGTTTGGATATCCACAGCGGTTTTCCCTGGGTACTTCCCCCTTTCAGTTTTCTTTTAATCACAGGTTTTTGAATAGCCACCTTGCGTGGCTTTTAAGCGCTTATTAGAAGTGTGACAGAATTCGAAGTTGAAGAGGAAACGCAAACGCCCAGCCACTTGCCACATCCATTTGCCACACACGAAGGGCCACGGCAATAATATGGGGTCACAAACAGTTGTGTAAATAATGCTGGAAATCGTTTAAAAAATTCTTAACTGAACAATAATAAAATCACGTGTTTCAGGAGGTAGTGTACCGGAAACTAGTTGAGGAAAAAATTTAAAGTAACTTCTGGGAAAATTGTATGGTTTAAAATATTAAAATACAAATAACAGTCTTGAAAAAAGAATTTCTTAAATAAATAAATACGCTATTGGTACTAAATTTTAGTTAGCAAAAGTAGTTTTCTTTTTCCAAATAACAACCAAAGCTATGACCTTTCCCTGCCTCATTAAAATTCACAGTGTCTTGGACTCACATAAAACCTAAGTGATTTGGGTTTCCTTTTTTTTTTGGCTTAAAATAAAGTTTATCCCAAGCAAAAGTTGGTAATGCATTTGTTATCTTCATGGCCGGCTATAAAGCGACGACGTGTGATTAAAACTTTTATTTTGTCCCACATTTTAAGGCATAGCCGCCGCTTACTCGCCCGCTTCTACCTGGCAAAAGGTGTCGTAAAAATTCTATCAACTCGATTAAATTATAACAAGTGGATTTTCATGTTTTTGTGCCGCATTTATGTGTTTTTATTGTGCTAATTTTATGCGAGTCCTGGGCGCCTCAAGGAGGCGCCAAAGAAAAGGACGCACACCCGCACATTCGCTCAGCCGTATATCCCCACCCCCCCAAACACACACACGTGTGTAGATAGGCACCTGCCACCTGGCACCTGCAATAATACTTGGCACACATTTAGTGGCAGCATTTAGTGGCACACTGCGGCGGTAACCGCCAACGACGAAGTTCATTCTTGGGACATTTCCACTCTCTGGCCTTTTCCACCGCCGTGTCGCCGTGCTTGCCAAAGTTTTCCGGCCTTCCACCTGGTAACCCTGCCACCCATCCACCCAGCCACCCAACCACCACCAGCACCACCTGATTCGGCGGTGGCCTCGCTCGGCTTTTGTCTTATCAAAGTTTTTGGCGCGCATGTGTTTATGCCACAAATGGCACTTTTGTGGCAGCGCATTTTATTTTTTACTGCCACTTTTCGCCATTTTGCTTTATCATTTTTATATGTATTGTGTATATATTATATGTGTGTGTTTATATATATATATATATATATAAATATATGTATATATTTATATAAAATAAATATAAACCCCTGATAGGCTTGGTCCTGACCTCTGTTTATAAAACATTCGAAATTGGCCCACGTTGCGTATACTCTATTTTGGTATTTCAAAGTTGGTTGGTAAAGACTTTTTCGTAGGGATTCTGAAAGCTCAAAGAAGCCAGGGTCAAAAAAATTTAATTTTCGAAATTTGAAAGATGACCATTTTTGACCATCGTTTGACCATGTTTGTCCACCCTTTACTTTTTTTTTACCACGTCCAGTTTCGAAAATATGGAATTTCGAAAATTTTCGAAAATTTTCGAAAATCAAAAAGTTGACTTTTTCCAATTTTTTTTTTTGAAATCGCATTAGAATCGTTTGACCACGATTGTCCACCCTTTAGAATTTTGAAAAAATAAAAACTTTAAAAGTTATGAAACTTTAAAAATTTTTCACCTCTTAAAACAAAAATCGTTTGTCCACCCCTTAAAACTAAATATTTTTAAAAAATAAAAACTGACCATTTCTTAAAACTAAATAAATTCGATTGTCCACCCTTTAAAATTTAATTTTATCACTTGCCAATCCTTAAAAATAAATGTTTTTAGCAAAAAAACGTTTTTTTGCCCTTAAAACAAAATAAAATCGTTTGTCCACCCCTTAAAACTAAATATTTTTAAAAAATAAAAACTGACCATTTCTTAAAACTAAATAAATTCGATTGTCCACCCTTTAAAATTTAATTTTATCACTTGCCAATCCTTAAAAATAAATGTTTTTAGCAAAAAAACGTT
>VNJV01008117.1:0-11377 GCA_008042635.1 Drosophila nikananu
AAACAAAGTCAATTCCAAGGCTCGAGCTGTGTGCAGCGCATCTGCTGGCCAAATTATGGTCTCAAGTATCTCCTTTGCTTAACAAATTGGAGCTTGAAAGCATTAACTTCTGGTCGGACTCACAAGTCACATTATACTGGTTAAAGAGGGATCCATCCACTCTAGCAACATTTGTCGCAAATAGAGTATCTGAAATCCAAGAACTCACAGAGAATGTAGTTTGGCGTCATGTGCCCACGGAAGAAAATCCGGCTGATTTAGTCTCACGTGGAACAGACTTAGAAGGTTTGAGGTGTACTCTATGGGAAAATGGACCGGAGTTCTTACTCCAAAATCCAAGCCAGTGGCCTCGGTCCCATCAGATTGAAGTTTCAACGGAGTTACAGTTGTCTGAGAACAAAATAAGCGTGGCAGTATGTTCCGTCACAAAAAACAAACAGAATGTCTTTATTGAGCTTGTTGGAAGATGTTCATCATTTAGTAAACTCTTACTAATCATGGCCTACGTAAATCGATGTATTCAAGGGAAGAAGCGTCAACGCGAGGTCGTCATTTCGGCTAACGAACTGAAGTTGTCGTTTCTTAGGATGGTCCAAATAGTTCAAAAGGCGGAGTTCAGTTCAGAATACGTCAAGTTGGAGAAGCCTGAATGTTTAAGCCCACATCTACAACGTTTAAATCCTTTTGTACATACCAGCGATTTAGAAGGTGTGACGTTAAACTAATCCGAGTTGGGGGAAGATTGCTAAATGCACCAATTCCGTATAATGCCAAGTTTCCACTATTACTGACCTCAAAGTCAGAATTTGTTTCGCTATTTCTTTGCAACCTGCATCGGACTCATTACCATGCCGGTGTCAAGGTGATGGTTTCACTTTTGAGGCAACAGATATGGCAGATCAATGCGCGAGAAGCATGTACGAAAATAGTCCGTAGCTGCGTTCACTGTTTTCGGCCTAACTACTGGAAACGATTACTGAGTAGAAAGACCTGATAGAGTTTCTGGGGTCATTTCCAATTGGCGTTTGAAATTTAGTGGCTCAAACAACGATATTCCGATAGAAGATTTCATTTACAGAGTTAACTGTTTAACATCACAGTGCCTCAATGGAAACTTTGATTTACTATTTCAGTTTGCAAACCTTTTATTTTCGGGTTCAGTGGTGACGTGGTTCAGTTTGTGCGATCGCCTGTAAGATAGGTACCAAGATCAGCGGACGGATAGAAACATTAAAGCTTACCAACGCGGATTCCTTAAGAGAACCGTTCTCAGGCTCCGAAATAACTACTAAAGCTAGATACAATCTTCGAGCCGATTTTAAACATGAACTTCTTCATGTATCCACTCAAAACCTAGCTATTCTCCGAAAGGAATGTCATTGGAATAAAGTGTTCTTTAGAGGTTTCAGATCTAGGCCAAATATCCGCCCCAATCCCAGAAATGTAGTTAATACTGTACAGTGGGAGGAAGATATTGTAGTAAATATGGAGGATGAATCACCCGAAGAGATATATGCCGTTGGTACTTCCGAGAAAATTAAGTGTTGGAACTGCGATGAGACAGGACACAGATATCAAGACTGTCTGAAAAGCCGACGATACTTAAAACCCAGAAAACAAAGATTTTATCCTCTTTCTCCGGCTAGGGAAAAATTACTATGCAATGAAATTTACCGCTTGATATCCCAAGACGTAATAGAAGAAGCTCCAACTTTACCCTGGTCTTCTCCCATTACACTTATAGTAAAACCAGGTAAGGTAGGTAGGTGTTAATGGTGAGGCTACTCTCGTCTAAGTAACCTCCAATTAGAGCTATGCCGCGCCTCCCTTCAGTACCAGCCCGTGTCATTCAGGTATGCTAGGATGGCATTCACTGTCTGCCTTCCACTTCCCCTAGTGCCTTCCACTTCCCCTAGTGACCCAAGTTGATATGCTCCGAAGTGACGCGCTCTTATCCGGTTGAATGCCGGGCAGTGACACATTAGATGCACTGGTGTCTCCAGCTCGTTCGGTTCCTTGCATCTTCTGCAGTGGGGGTTGTAGGGTAGGCCAGTGGCCGGTGATGGCTGCGGTTACCCTCCTGATGTCCGTTTTACTCTTAGAGATCAGACTCTTCTATCCCTCAGGTATCCGCAAAGATTCCGGCCCCTACCCCGTCACTCATCTTTGAGCCGTCGGTGTTTGGACAACACATGATTACTCAAACACATGATTAAAAATCTTGAATTACTCACTGAAAGCAGAGCCAAAATAAATCGTGAAGATAAATTTTCACAAATTAGATCTGATATATGCAAGAATTTTGACAAAGCATATACTAAAAATCAATGAGCATATAACTTGCGATCTCGCCCGCGCTCCTTTGAAATAGGTGATGAAGTTATTAAGAGAAATTTCCAACTTAGTAATATGGCTTCTCACTTCAATGCTAACTTGCATCCATAGGAGTAAAAGCTAGAATAAAACAGAAGTTGGGTCAAACTACATATAAATTAGAGGATCTTAATGGAAAGGAATTAGGAAACTTTCATATCAAAGATTTTTAGCGAGCATAACCATGTTCACCCTTTTTCAGCTTTTATCTATATTGTGAAAGTAAAGATCAAACCTGTGCTGTGGGGGTGAAAGGCATTTTAATGTAATATAATATAAGTTGTCTATACCAACATAATCGGACGCGACTGTAAATTGCAAATGAAGCTTTACTCTAATCTCCAAAAATATAAATTAAAAAAAAGTTCATGAATGCACACTGATTACAGCTGATCGGTGCATTTTTTTTGGCAACTCTAATGAGCTTTCGTGCACATGTCAAAACGAGCTTAATTTTTACACTCCACTATGGTTCAAAAGGCCACTTTTGTTGGCCAAAACCCATGTTTTCAAACTTAACCAAATAACGTAATTTTGGCCGCAATCGATAAAGAATGGAGTGACCATCAACGAACCATACTCAAAATCTTCATAGGTGGCGCCTCTGTCGCTCTAGAAGCTTCCAAAGTAAGCTGTTTCTTCCCGAGCGATTGGGCCGAGAAAAAGTGCTAAAATTTTACCAAGTTTAAAATTAAAAAAAACATTAAAAACAAACGAATTGATCAAATTTTTGAAATGGAATTGAATCAGTGGGGTTTGTATTATGTGTTTTGTGTTTTGAAATGTCCATAGTCGTTGTGATGTTTTCGTAGTTTAGTTTTAATGTGTGCCGTCAAAAAAAAAATTTTTTTTTCTGAAATGTAATTTTCCATAGATACCTATTTTCCCACCTTGATACCTATTGTGTGTTGTAGACCAATTAATTCTCTTTCGACTGCATATAGTCAGTAATGCCACATTTGACCACATTTCGAGATATTTGCAATTAGAAATCACCCTTTTTTATATGAAAATGCCTACTAAAAGCTGTAATAATGTCTGTATACTGAAAGTTACTGATAAATATCAAATAAAATTAATTGAATATAGTCATTTGGGTAAAATAAAATCTCAAAACAAAATGTATAACCGTGAATAGTCTTTATAATCAATTTTTTATACAATTAAAGGCAAAAAGAGCACTATTTTCCGATTCTTCTTATGAAAACTATAGGAATTCTTTATCCAATTTCGATAAAATTTTTAACATTTAGTTAAAATGGCATAATCTTAAAGTAAACAAAGTTTTATAAATTTATCTCAAAAATTTCCCAATTGTTCCTATGAAAGCTATAGGATATAGTTTTCTGTTCCCGATCATTTTTATTCAGAATAATCCTATAATTACTTAAATACGATTGGTAAAGTTTCAAGTTGATACCTTTAATATTAACGGAGTTATTAATTTTGGCCAACAAAGTGGCATTCTGAACCATAGTGCACTCGTATCCGCTTAAAATTTTCTCTCATTCTTTTAAGATCGGCGTCGAGAAAACGTATTGATTTTCCTATAATTTCAACTGAAATTTAAGACGGCACGTGCACGTGTAAAAATTCATTCCAACCTCGCTAAACTTTTGAGTGTGCTTTTGCTCACCAATAATACATTTTACCTGGAACTGAAAATAAAGGAGCACTGAAACAAATATAATATTTTTGGTGTTTAGTTTCAGAAATACCCCGCGTAACAATTTTGTGATAGTGCGATATTAAAATTAAATCTTGGTTTTCTAGCCGGATCATCCGAGCCATTCCGCTCCCGCTTTGGCAGCGAAGCCTTTTATTGAGGGCCAGCGAAACCAAATTAAGTGGTTACGGCAGCGATCCATATTTACATTTTCCTACCGCTCCGCCCAGTCTATTGGCCGGCCATACGCCCGTCTTGGCATATTTCTTTGGATGTTAAAAAAGAAGTTAATAATAATAATAATATTTAAAAGAGGTTTGACTAGGTTCCACAGAGACCACTAGCTTCTATTGTGCCCTCGCCCTAGTGTATGAGCTATAGCTCTTCGAGCAGTTCAATCGAACGCAAGAATGCGATGATGTCGCCTGGACGCAGAGCCCTCATTTCCACATGTTGTCTCCACATTAGTGGAGATCGGTATCTCTGTGCCCCCAATGGCTAAGGGCCGAATGGATTTCAGCTTGTAGCGATTGGAAAAGGCGACAACTGTGGTTTTCGCTGGATTGATATTCAACCCCACGTCTCTGCACCAGTCTAAGCTAAGTCTTAGGCCCAGTGTGATCCTTTCGCACAATGTGCTCTCAAAATTGCCTTTACAGATTAGGGTGATGTCATCGGCATAGCCTTGACATTCAAACCCATTTGCTGTAAGTTTAACTAGCAGCTCATCCACCACGAGGCTGCAGAGTAGGGGTGATAAGACACCACCCTGCGGACAGCCTCTGGTGGTTTGAGCTCTAACTGTCACTCTGTTAACAGTGACTTCCGCTATTCTGCTATCAAGGAGTTTTCCCAGCCACGTCGTGAGACTCGGCTCAACTCCCCTTCTACAGAGTGCTCTTACCACAACATCATGAGCTGTGTTATTAAAAGCACCCTCTATGTCCACAAATGCACAAAGAGCTACCTCTTTGGCCTTTAAAGAGCGCTGTAGACTGTCAACCAGGCTCAAAAGATTCGGGGACTGTCCTTCTCTAAAAGCATGCTGGTGCGCATGAAGAGGACTTCGCACCAAGTGCGAGTTTCTATTGTGGTTGTCCACAATCTTCTCAAGGGTTTTCAGCAGGAAGGAGGTTAGGCTGATCGACCTGAAGGATTTGTCTTTCTTTCCAACCTTCGGGATAAAGATCACCCTAGCCGTTCTACATGCCCTAGGAATGTACCCCATTGCTAGGCTTCCCCGGAAAATACTTAAGAGGAACAACACTAGTTGTTCGACACCCTTCTGAAGATGGATGGGTATGATACCATCTAATCCCGGAGCTTTGTAGGGTCTGAATGTACTCAACGACCACCTAATCTTATGTTCAGTTACGATCCAGTTTGGCCTGCCGTTGGGGATTCTTTCTTAACAGCATTGGAGATGGTTCTTCACAGAGGGAAGTGAGTTTGCATGAGAAGTTTCCCTTTCTTCTCCTCGACCTCGGTGAATGACCCATCTGCCCTCTTCAGACAAAGTTCAGAAAGTCCTTTGCCTTTTGAGACTGCCTTAAATAATCTGGCCGCAGGTGCGGCTTGCTCTATAATGTTATATTCTGTCAGCATTTTGATGTATAATTCCCAATTAGCGCTGTTCTTTTTAGCTGTATTAAACAGTTTTCTGACTTCTGCACGAAGTAGCCTTAGTTTCCTATTCCACCAGGGATGGTCCCTGCTGGACTCTATGGATTTCTCGGGACAGCTTGCTTGATATGCATCCAAGATTGTCTCACCTACTTCTTTTGAGAGTTGCTCAAGATCTTCCGGAGAGGATACTCTCCTACTCTGGTTCAGCCTGCTCAGATTTAATCCCAGACAGGACTGATAGGTTGGCCAGTCAGTCCGTCGTGGATTCCTGATAACCCTGCTGAAACTAAGGTTGCTATGAATGTCGAACAGGATGATCCTATGATCCGACATTGACGGCTCTGAGGAGACCTTCCAGTTGCGAATCAATCGGGAGCCCCGAAAGTAATGAATGTGGGTTCAGTCCCCACATTGAAAACGCTAAGGTCCCTAGATACAAGATATTCTAGTAAACACTCACCTCCACTGTGTTTGTCCGGGCTGCCCCATGCAACACTGTGCGCATTGGCATCACACCCCAGCAGTAGGGGTAGCCTATTGCTGCTGCAATGTTGCACCAGATCCTTAACCTCTAATGGGGGACATCCGACACGTCTACTGGGAAGTCTGTCGACGCCAGCACAATACTCCCGTGAGCAGGCCCTTGTTATGCTCATTGAGCAGTCCAAGAGACCTCTTCATCGTCTCGCCTGCGGTGCGTGGCAGGTATAATGTGACGACGTTGGTCACCGGTAGGTCCTCCTGCAGGCAGGTGCGGAGCTGCACACCAAACTTGGTGCTGATGCTGGGGACCGTCAGTTCCAACCAATTCTTGGAATCGCTGTCCATGCAGTCCATTAATAGCACACCGTCACGGAACTGGATGCCGTTGAAGTTGAGGGCTGCGGTCCAGCGTCGGGGTCAAGCCCTTCAGCTTCGCGGCACTCTTCGGGTGAGGAGCCAGACCCCTGCGCGGCGACAGATTGCCACAATCGTCCAGAGCCTCCCCCTCCATCGGCTCTGCTACTTCCGCTGCGGTTAAGCCCCGAGTGTTTCTATTTTTAAATTTCTTGTCCTCCATAAATTGGTCCCATGAGTGTGGGGGAAGTTAGTACCAGCGTGTCATAGCCCCCATTAACACGGTGGGGCCAGGTATACTCACCGAGGCGGCCAGGAATCGGTGAGGCTCCATCCGAATACAGTCGGTTACCCCTGACTGCAAACCAGCCAATGGGCGCGGAACGCATAACACCCTGGCTTAGGGGAGTGAGGTGGCACCCTTGCCTCAGGACGTCACCACTGCCCTTTTTGAGATGTTGCGGATAGGATGTGGGTAGGAATTCGTGTAGGATGTATTTAGTGTGTAAGACTATGTGTAAAAGACGGTCAGACAAGCGCCTTGTCGGAACTACAACGGTGCGGTACCCGCTGTTGTACTGCTTATTCACGACAAGTCGCTATTCGCAGGAGGCCTTGCGCTATCCGCAACCTGTGACCCGTCCGGTGGCTTCAGCTAGCCCACCTCAGAACCATCTCACTAGTTCTTCGGTACCAGATAAAAAATAAGAAGTTAAGAAGGAGGTCGTTTCCCTTCGGAATTTCGGTTTTTCACCAGTTATATCGGCGGAGCCCTCAAGGGCAGCGCCATTCATTGATGTGCAAATAATTCATCGCAGGAACCTTTGTATCGCCTGCGTTATATTTTGTTAATCGAAGATTATATTTAAGGCGCGTTTATACCCATATCTAATTTTCTTTTCATGTGCTGCTGAAGAGTTTGGATTTTCATATATGCTATTAATTTCCCACACTTATCAGCCAAGGTCAACAAGATCAGCGGGCCCGTCGACATCAAGGGACTCGGTAGTAATTACGGCATAGCCGGAAATTTGTGAAAAGCCAAGACCAGCACACAGTTAGTGAAAATCTATACTCTCCCCGTGAGGTCGGCTGGAAGCAGGTCCTAGTAGGTCATGTCTCTGCTGAGGATGCTGACGAATGGTAGTTGGGCGGGGAGAAGAAAAGGTGGAAGAGCATATGCCGAGGGATGCGTGTCCGGGGGTGCTTGGATACTAGTATGCGAACTCTGGTGGACCGACCGACCCATCAGTTTAAACTAGGCTTACCACGGTATGCGGGCTCTATCGGGGCGGACCATTCCCATCCCAGGATACTCGTGAGACCAAAACATGAATCAATTTAACCACAAAAACAAAAATGAAGGCGACCGTCCGTCCTTAAAGGCGGAAGGAGTGTTCCCCCGTAAATAAGAGCTCAAAGGATGCATGAGGATGCCGTTGGTCCGGGTTGTCCTGACTCTTAATGAGAGGGCAGTCGAGGTGCTGAAGAAAAACGGGGGGTTTCTCCCGCTAAGACAACTAGACCGATCGTCCGCTCACCAGCACCGGCCAAATTGCTGACCAAGCATTTGGACGTAGCTCGCACTTAGCCAGCAAAAGCTCTGCACATTGACAGAGGCCACTATAAAGATTTTTCTATGATAGCTTTGAAGTCAGTTCCTTTTGGACAATCCAATAATAAAGAGCACAAGCTCATAAAACCGACTCCGGTAAATCTGTCGTTATCAATTTAAACTACTATAGCTATCTGAGTCCCTAGGCCAGTAGCCAAAAGGAAGATAGTCATCTTCCCACCATAATCATCATAATTCTTCAAGTGAAGTTACTACCCCCCAACCCACCGTACGAGAAACACCTGAAGATCAGTGGCCAACAGGCGATATATTAGCGACTACAGCGACTGCAACACCCTAACTTTATTAATTGGCACCCAACTAAAGGAACCCACTACACTGAATTATGTAAGTGAGCTACTCAACCCAAACTCCAGACTGCATTATTAAAATATTAAAATATTTTTTGCGGTTCAACAAAAATTAAATAAAAATTTGCACTGCATTTAAACAACAATTAAAAATTCTATGTGTTTTGTGAATTACATTTACGTGCTACTATTGCGAAAATTTAACATGCCCGACATGCTGGACGATGCAACGGCTCCACACAACGAGCCCTCGGCCAATGTAATTAGAACGCCGACTCAGCCCCCGCGACCCGTACTAGTGTACCCTATGGACAAGACGGCTTGAGCTCCAAATGAGCAATTCATTCCTACAGTATAGGAATTCGAAGCAATACGCCAGCGACTCAGAGTCCGAAGGCGAAGCGCGGACAACAAATTCTGCACTGAGAAGTGCTTATGTTTACACACCCACAACCAATAAACCGTTATTTTGGCACTGCAAGAACCAATTGCAGAAAGTCATCGCAGAGAACGATTGACGAGTTGTCCAACCGAATCGCGGTGGAACAGGTTAACCCCGCCCAGGCAGCAGCGCCTCCGATCACGGTTTACCACCCGGTAAAAATTTAGGGAGAAGTCCAGTGCAAGGAAACTTTGGACGCTGTAAAATGTCTTCCAGAATTTATGGGGACACCGAAGACATATGTCTCCTGGCGACAGGCAGCAATAGCCGCATACTACATGTTTAGGAATTATCAAAATAGTTCTCCCCACTATCAGGCGGTAGTCATCAGGAGCAAAGTCAAAGGCCCTGCTGATGCGGTTCTATCATCTTTCGAAACTGTGCTGAATTTCGATGCGATTATAAATCGGCTCGGTTTCACGTACGTGTATCGGCCACGTTATCGAACAAGAGCTAGGCACACTTAGACAGGGAAGCCTCACGTTACTTCAGTATTACGATGAGGTTGAGAAAAAACTCACCTTGCTCACCAACAAAGTGACTATGTCATACGAAGAGTCGGCAACAACTGTTTTGTGCGAAAAGTTCCGTAATTACGTCTTGCTTGTTTTCGTCTCAGGGCTCGGGCGCAACCTCACGGATGTGACAAAGCCGAAAGTCATGCCATCAGCGCTCGCCCTGGCGCAGGAAGTAGAATCCAACCACGAAAGGTACTCCTTCGCAACTTCGTTTGCAAGAAGCCAGGAAAATGCCAGTCCAAAATGCAACCATCACTTCCTCCTTAACGGCAAAGGGTAAACCATGTTTCTCAGACCCCGGATAGTTCGGACTCGGCTTATGCCGCTGTAGCTTCCAGTGCAGCGGGAAGGGTCGACGATGATGCCATCCTAAAGTATGACTCGGATGCCATTAATTTTTTAGGGGAAAATCCCTGCTACCCGTCATCAGACGAAGAGTAGCAGGGATCGACATGAAACTCTTGGTTGACACGGGCGCATCAAAAAATTTTATCCGACCATTTAAGGAGTTGAAAGGCGTCCGCCCGGTAGAGTCCCCATTTGCAATCCATTCGATTCATGGGGTAACAACAATCACTAAAAAATGTTTAGTGTCTATTTTTAATCTAAAAGCTACCTTTTTTATATGTACTACCAGATTTGACCTCCTTCGACGCGATCGTTAGCCTAGACCTCAGCAGAGCAAATTGACTTTCACACTTGCCCCGATGTCAATTTTACCAACTTAGATTGCTCGGACGCACCGCCCCTAACTAAGGGTGCATTTTAAAAAATGCTCGGGAATAGGAAAAAACCTTTTGCTGATCCTAATGAGACTCTTCTTTACAATACGTCGGTGGTAGTCACCATCCGGACGGTTCATATTCGGCCATATTCCATGGGAGCGGCTGATTTCGTCGATGTCGAAATTCAGGAACTGCTTAAAAATGGCATTATCCAGAAGTCGAAGTCCCCCTACAATAACCCAATATGGGTCGTAGACAAGAAGGGCACCGCCGAAACGGGCAATAAAAAAATACGCTTGGTACTGGACTTCCGCAAGTTGAACAAAAGAACAGTACCAGACAGATACCCCATGCCAAACATCTCAATGATATTGGGGAATCTCGGAAAGGCCAAATACTTCACGACACTCGATCTGAAGTCTGGCTATCACCAAATCACGCTCGCTGCGGTTAAAGAAATAAATATCTTTACCGACCACCAACCTCTGACTTTTGGAAAGCACGCATCGATGAGTCCGGCGCACGAATTTTTTACAAGCCCGGAAAAAGTAATCTCGTTGCAGATGCTCTCTCCAGACAACAAATCAACATTGTTGGAAACCAGGCACCAGAGTCGTGCGCGGCCACGGATCACAGCGAACTTTCAATTACACATACGATCGAGTCCACGGACAAACCACAGTGAAGTGGCAGGTTGTTTCTTACCGCGCTCCGCCTGATTTCCACCAAAAGCCGGTGCAAGCGGCTAGTTTTAGCCTGAAAAAAAGCCGAAGTACAGTGCGAGACTCCTCGGGACGCTGCTACATACCTGGACGGTCCCTGGATGGGCCCTGGCAGACTTGCCGGCCACGAAAATCTGGGCACCTATTTCCATCAGAGGAACCCGAGGGTAAGGGGAGGGGGTGTCTCTCGCATCTCTTCCACCCAAATCGCCTTTCTCCTTTCTATGTTCTTTTCGCCTTTCCACCTTCCACAAGCCACATTTCCCCGCGTTTCTCAAGTAAACAAACACAGCTGATCTCATACTGATCGCAGTGTTGTACAACGCCGGTGGAACAAGCTCGCTTAACAGCCGCGCTTAACAGCACAACACTTCCAGTGCTGTAAAACGTGCATTGTTAAGCTTTTCCCGCCAAAGCCTGACTTAAATTTAAATTAATTTAAATATCAGTTTTCCCCGAGGCCGCGGGCGGCTGCGCAGCTGGCAAGCGGGATAAGGTCGCGGTCCTGACCAAATTCCGATCCCCCGCCTAGGCGGTGTCCC
>VNJV01008123.1:0-12645 GCA_008042635.1 Drosophila nikananu
ATCAGTGACAGCAGCAGTACACCAACAACAACAATATGGCCAAAAAGCAACGAAGCTCAAACAACCAGACCTTGAATGCCCTAATACTAGTCCTCTTAGACTTTTGACTTTATTAATAAGAAATAGTATTTTTATTTATTTTATCAGACTTTAAGAAAAATTATATATAGTGGATATGCTTTAGGATTCAAATTTGCAGCTAAAAATTAAAAATTCGTATTTAAATTTTCTTCAATATGCGCTTATAGAAAGTAAAGATTAAGTTCCTTACAGAGTTATAAATAACTCGACAGGTAGAATCCAATATGATCTATAGAGAAATAATTAAAATTTATATTTAAATTTAAATTTAATTATAGAAAAATATAGTTTTGCGTCAATGTGAAGATCTTAAGATATCCTAAAAATGATTCTTCTAATTTATTTTTCTCTTTATACTAATAATACTATATATACAGTATCGATATATATATATTTTCTGTTATCCCAAGTTAAGGTAATGTTTTCATAAATATAATTCTTTTATAAATCAAATTAATCACTTTTAAAAATATATATACTTGGGTTATGTTTTGAGGACTCAGTTTAAAAAATGAATTAATTTTCGATCTTAAGTTTTACTTTATTCGATCTTTGATTAATATAAAATAAATCAGAAAATAAGTATACTGCGATCAAGCTTCCTTAAAATTCCCCAAAAAACTGCAATACCCCTATGTAAAAGAGGGCATGTTTATTCGGCATGTGTGAAGCGAAGGATGATATAAAAAGTTGGGGGAAGCACCGCCCAAGAGTGGAGGCCATTCACGGAGTGGCAGGAGGGGATACAGAAGCTGGGGTCAGGCCACCTGCTAGGCTCGAGTGCATGGAGTGAAGTTCCATTGCGAACATGGGCAGCATGTCGCTCCATTAATTTGCCATAAAACAGAAGTGGACTAAAATTTGTTTGTCGTTGTTATTGTCCGAGCAAAAAATTACAAATGGTTCGGGTCCAGGGTATTGGAGGTAAGGGCTGGGGGTTGGTCGCTGGTTCGGCTTAGGAGGGGGTGGAAGCGAACTAGTTGTGGGGTCAAAGCTAGGGTCTGCTTATTTATGGCTCAACCACTTTTGATGTTCTGTTAAATGTCCGCAATGACATTGAGGACATCCCCTATTTGTACAAAAGTACATGCCTGTCATGGAGGCACATTAGCGGAGTGTTGCGATCTACTATGCATTCCCCTAAGGATGTGTCCAGCCAAGGCATCCGTTTGCCGAAATCTGATTAACATTCTGATACATTGGATAGCTATTATCAGTTATTCAATGCGAACTTTCAATTTAATACAATTATTTCTGTGGATTAACTAGAATTTGAGCGACAGGGCTAGTATCTTAGCTTATTAATTACTTGCAAAATTATACATACTGTATTACTGTTCTTTTAATTACATGGTAGTATTTTTAAAGTCTCTCACACGGAAAAGAAATAAACTAATTTGGTTGCTAATTTTATGAGTCCTATAATGACTTTTCTAAAGTCGCTCGGTCCAACGTTGGGCGCCAATATTTAAGGATGCCTGCATGAACATGTTTGGTAAGAGATCAGAAAATTTTTTTTGTTATATTTGTTTTTTCGCTCCTCTTACTTTTGTAATATATTTCTAAATGAGAATAATATACAAAATATACGTAACGCAATAAAAATTATCAAATTAAAATTTATGTAAATCTCTGCAGTCTTTAATATTTTTTTTTGGCATCTAAATTTATATACTTGCCTAGGTAAACATATTGCAATCTGATTCAATCAAATAACCCAGAGTATAGATGTAAACAAACGGATCGGGGTAGCTAAACAGCTGTTTTTAAGTGAGGTGATAACACTTGTACACAACTGAACGCGGAGGTGTGGTGACTACTACATACTTATCACTATCCCTGACTCCTACGTCACATTTCCACACCCCAGCCAAGTGCTATTGACTGATAACGTCGAACTTATAGGTCCCGCACTTGAAAGTTTAATGTGTTCGAATCAGTTACGAGTCGGCTTTCCGAGCGAGCGGTTTTTCGGTGTCACAGTAGAAACAAAGAAACATTTTAAAAATGGCCAAGGATAATCTGACGGCAGTGCTATATGGCATTGAGGATATGCGTTTGGTAAGTCGAGAAGGAAATAATTTTGCGCTTGCAATTATTCAGCAACTGCATTCTTGTCAATAGGAACAACGTCCTATACCGGAAATAGCCGACGATGGTAAGCAAAAAATTAACTTTAATAATTTAATTAAATTAATAATAATTAAAGTTTTTAGAGAGAAATCAACGACATTTTTGTATCATATTAATATTTATCTTGTTGCCAAAAGAAAACATTTTATTACCCTTAGATAACGTTGCACTATTTTTATATAGTTTCTTATCAATCGAGTAACCTAATGCCTCGTATAAAACGCTTCAAGGTCAAATTTACATGATTTAAAACTATTTTACTGATAGGAGGTAAAGCTAAAGGCAACACATGTTTTTATTCCATAATTAAATACTTACATAAGCTAATTTAATTAATTGTTCACTTACATTTCTTCCCTTTCAGAGGTTCTCCTGGCCATGGACAGTGTTGGCATTTGCGGCTCTGATGTCCACTACTTGCAGCACGGACGTATTGGCGATTTTGTGCTCACCAAACCCATGGTTATTGGCCACGAGTCCGCCGGAGTGGTGGCCAAGCTGGGGAAGAAGGTGACAAACCTGAAGGTGGGCGACCGCGTGGCCATCGAACCGGGAGTACCGTGCCGCTACTGCGACCATTGTAAGGGCGGCCAGTACAACCTCTGCGCCGGCATGGTTTTCTGCGCCACGCCCCCCTACGATGGTAACCTCACCCGCTACTACAAGCACGCGGCGGACTTCTGCTTCAAGCTGCCCGATCACGTCTCCATGGAGGAGGGCGCTCTGCTGGAGCCACTGTCAGTGGGAGTGCATGCCTGCCGGCGAGCGGGTGTGAGCCTGGGCTCCAAGGTGCTCATCCTGGGAGCGGGACCCATTGGTCTGGTCACTCTGCTGGTAAGTTATCCTTAGAGTTGGTTTTAAAACGTTTTTAATGTTCTAAATAAATAATAGTTATAATGAAAGCTTACCTTACTTAATAATTTATTATAATAAATTGTCATAAAAGGAATTAAACCAATGCTTATTTTGCAGGCTGCTCAATCCATGGGTGCCTCTGAGATCCTGATCACAGACCTTCTGCAACAGCGCCTGGATGTGGCCAAGGAGCTGGGCGCCACCCACACCCTCCTGCTGAAACGTGACCAAACCGCCGAGGAGACGGCCAAGCTCGTCCGCAAGACGATGAGCAGCGAGCCGGACAAGTCGATCGATTGCTGTGGTGCAGAGAGCAGTGCCCGATTGGCCATTTTTGTAAGTAAATCTGTAGAATCCCTTGGCCTGATAAATTATCGCCCTGAATTCCCTTCAGGCCACTCGTTCCGGTGGAGTCGTGGTGGTGGTGGGCATGGGAGCCCCTGAAGTCAAGCTGCCTTTGATCAATGCTCTTGCCCGCGAGGTAGATGTCCGCGGAGTATTTCGCTACTGCAACGAGTAAGCAATATATCATATCCTTTCAATGATAAGAAAATGATAGAAATACTATTCCCATAGCTACGCTTCTGCCCTGGCCCTGGTGTCCTCTGGAAAGGTGAATGTAAAGCGACTGGTTACCCATCACTTCGACATCAAGGACACTGACAAGGCCTTCGAAACCTCGCGAAAGGGACTGGGTGGCGCCATCAAGGTGATGATCCATGTGCAGCCCAGGAACACTAACAATCCTGTCAAATTTTGAATAACTACCTTAATTACAAAATACACATTAAAGTCTCGAAAACAAAGTTAACATCTCTGCTTTTATCAAAAGACTACAGTCTTGGCCATGCTCAAAATCCTAATTTTCGACTCACAGTCTCTCCAATAAACCAAATTTATAGTTTCGTGGGTTCGACATCTTCACAGCATGGCCGGCATCGTACTCGAAAGTATCGGGGTCTACTGTCGGGCATCCAACTGCCTTCGTTTTCTGCGCGTATCCCAACGTCCGTTCGTTCGCTGCCCATTGTGGGCGACACTGCATCATCGGTGCCGAAGGTACAGTAGTTCCGATGGTTCCGACGATCAGAAAGGCAAAGATCAGCTGCACCAGATGAAGACCATCCAGCTGGGCGAGGGTCAGCTGGCTAAGAACTCTGACGGTTCGAAGGTGACAGCTGCTCCGCCTCCCCCCTACCCTAAGGACACACCAGGGGAGAAGCGAACGGAGTTGCCCTACGAGGTCAGACCGGAGATACCTATGGAGGCCCAGCCGAATCGCATTCAACCCTCGCCCCTGGAGGTAAAGCCGCCCAACCCGTACCCCATTATTTGCAACTCAGACTCCGAGGTTTTTGGCGATGCTGCGGCAAAGGATGTCGACCCCAACATAGGTAAGAAATTCTGGTATTAAATGCTTGGTAGCTAAAGTCCTTAGCCCCATTCCGAACAGAATCTGAACCGAAATCGTACTGTACTTCCTCAAATGAGTTGCCCCCTCCGCCCGTTATCAATTTAATGGATGAACAAACCCCATCACCATCTCAAACAACGACTGAACTAGATAAGTCGATGGATTCTCCTTTTATTTCAATCGAATGTGACCTGAACTATCCGTCGAGGACTGTGCATGAATTCGTAGATGCCAGATATCAAGCTCCTTCTATTGTCAAATCAGAGCCAACATCTCAGGGCTCTTCATCGAATGACGCCAAATCTGAAAACTCACAAGGTCAAATCGAATCCAAAGATCCCCATTTAACCAAAAAATACGAGCTGAAGGCCAATAAATTGGATCCATATGGATCCAGTACGAAATCCAGGCTAGATATAAATCCTCAGCCTTTATTCATGCGCGAAGCCAGCGGAGATAGTCGGCCCCCTTTGACATCAGAGGATGATTCCAGGCCCGTGTCTAAGGAACCTGGATCAATTGGGACTCTGGACCTTAAGGTTATGCCCAAGGAAAGGATAGTTGATTTTCCATCTAGCCATTCGGCAGACAACTCAGAACGTAGCTCTTGCCCAGAGACAAATGCTGTCGGTTCTGGGTGGTCTCAGGGCTCCAGTTTTCATTTCCCTGGGGAAGGCAAGATCGCTGGAAAAGACCAACAGGTCGAGCCGGCCTATAGTAGCGCCAAGGATGAATATGGAACTCGATATGACCAGATTTACGGTAGGGATCAGGATAAAAAGGCTACCTCAACTGCAGATAGGACCAGCGAAAATGTAGTGGACAACGAGGTGATTAACACGTGGGTGGACAAATTCAAGCGTTTGTATATGGAGGAAAATGCTGCTTTCGGGCTTAACAACGAAAATGATAAACAAAATTCAGGGTCCAAAGAGAAAAAGGATCGAAATCGTCTGCAGACCATGGTGATGAAAGATAATAAATGGGTATTTGGGAACCAGGATACTGCGGATAAGAGTACCGGCCCCGGAGGTACCTTGCCACTTAAAATAAGGGCAAAGCAGGAAGCCTCTGGTAATATAAAGGATGAAAATCTTTTGAAGACCATGGTGCTGAAAGATAATAAGTGGGTTTTTGAAAAAAAGGATACTTCTAAAAAGGTATCAAGCTCCTATGATCCCAATTTTTTTAAAACTAGTAGGACTAGCCATGAAGGTGACGTTCCTTCACTGGACACAGAGCCGAATCATGAAGCCTTTAGTAATAAAAAGGATGCACAGCGTTTGCAGAATATGGTAAAGAAAGATAATAAGTGGGTTTTTAAAGACAGTGCAGGACCTGGTTCTTCACAAAAGAATACTAGTCCTGGAGCAAACTTAACAACGACTGAATCCTTTAAAGATGAACAAAATCGCAAAACTCTGCATTCAGAACCTAAGGATCAAAATGATGAAAAGTCTCCTACGTCAATGATCAAGAAAAATAATGTGTGGGTTCTTAGAAACAAAGAAAGTGCAAAAACCATACCACCCTCCTCTGAAGCACCTTTTACTGATAAAAGTAACCCTGGAGGAACGCTGCCACTAAAAATAGTTGGAAAACATGAAGCACCCGCAGAGTTAAAGGAATCGAAGAAAGATTTACCGGCCTCTAATAAGAATGCTCAAATAGATGCCTCAAAGCCCATTAAGGTTATACTCGGCCAGTCTCCTGCCGCAGAAAAATCTAAGGCTGGAAGCACAGAATCTTCCCTAGATTTCTTAGCCATAGCCCAAGGAAAGTCTTCCAGTAAAACCACAGAGGAAATCATTGCCATGTTTAAGGAAGATAACAGTGATAACTTTGAAAAGATGGAAGATGACGAGATCTTTGATGGCATGACTATGGCAGAGTTTACTAAGGACAGTCAAGCTGATGTCCTGGACTCTTTCAACACGGAAGATGCCGCCCCAAATAAAGAGGCAAAACTTGATCAAGCCCGGGCGGATAAAGAAGCAGATGAATACTTCTCTAAGATGTTGGACTTTGAGGAATCAATCACCGCACACGAGGATGATAAACCTGAACAAAAGGATCCATTTATCAGCAGTTCAGACAGTATGGAGAATTTTAATTTGGCCGAAAAGGTTTCGTCTTTTATAAAGGCTTCCAATGATTCAGATTCCAGCGAAATAGATCAAAAGAGTATGTCCTCTAACGTCGACGTCGATAGTATGCTGAAAGATATCGAACCGAAGGACACAAGCCAGACAGAAACCACATCATTGTTACCTAACGATCTCTACGATCCGTTAGCGAATGAGGTATCCGGTCCTATGCCGACAGAAACCGCTGGGGTGGAGGAAAGCGAAGACGAAAGTCCAGAGCTCAAAACCAAGAAGGAGGAAACCACTGTGCCCACTCCCCAGGCAAGGGAGGAAACTAAAAAAAAGGTTACTGAAAGGCCCCCAACTGAGAAAAAGCCAGTGAGGAAGGAGAAGCCACAATTGGAACAAGGCGAGCTTTCCATGAAGTTGCTCGACAGGGAATCGGCGGAGCCCCCGACATCGGCGGCAAAGGCTCTGCCGTCACCGGCGAAAATGCCGCCGCCGGCGGAAAAGTTGTTGCCAGTGGAGAAAATTCCGGCCATAGGGGCGGAGTCTCGAACGTCAGGCGAGAAAAGTCTTATTCGGAGGCTTTTTGATAAAATTCTGGGCGGCCGAGGTAAGAATGACGGCAAGCGCCAAATGTCCACCTACACGGCTAAACGACAGCTGAGCACCAGCTTAACATTCGCAATCTCGCCAAGTGGTTCCCCAAATGTGGCCAAGGACTCCAGGCAAGACAGTCTTGCACGAACCTTGGTCACAATGGGATCGGTCAGTGAATTCCACGAGGAGGATCAAGAGGTTAAACCTGCAAAAGTGCTCTTGCAGAAACCTGATATGCTGCAGACCGAACTCGATCTGTTTGCAAAAAAATCAAAGGATCTTACAGAAATCAAGGGTGGCTCTCCCTCTTGCGTATCGCCAAAGAAAACGCCACTCGAGCTCCTGCGGGAGAAGAAGAATTCCAAGAAGATCAAGATCCTTGGGGGATCCGAGGAGTGTGCCAAGAAGCTAAAGGGACTCAAGGAGCTAACCAAGAAAACTGATGATGACTGCGAAAGGGATAACTTTAGCATATCGCAACTTCTCGGCCAGCTCCGGGTAAGTTTTGCCTGATCTTTTTATTGGGGTGACTGACTGAATTGAAACCAATTGACTTACATCCGTCTGCTAAAAAGATCCGAAAGTTAGAACTATTTTTATAGACTCTGTAATTAAATTTTATTAGATATGCGATGCTTAATTTTAGTTTTATTACAATTAAGGTTTCTTATACGACTAAAGATCCACCAAAGAATATATTTCCTATACCAACCTTATATAGAATATGTAAAATATATGTTATAGAATTTTCATGGGTATATTTACTCGAAATTTATAAAATATTTATAATTTCAATTCACTGCATGCTCCAATCAATAGTCTCGTAGTGCCCGATTGTAGGGAACCCATTTTATTGGCTTAGTTTTGGGGGCAAACAGAACGGAAATTCACATAGGTCTATTATCAGAGACCTGTTTGAATGTCATATCGAGGTGATTGAAGCCCAGCTAGCTATAGTCTATAGATTAGCTCCATTTCGCACGACATAGCGAAAAAAAAAAACGTCAATTAAAATTTTATACCACCCCGGGGCCCTGATAAGGTGTCACAAATCAGCGTCGGCTTTACTTTGATAGTACAAGTCTAGCGCGTACGCGGCGAAGCACTAAGTTTGTTCTAAAATAAATATAAATAAAACACTGACGGGGCGAATTTAGGTTGTTTGTAGGTCAAGACCGATAGATCTAACCAATGGGGCTCGCAGCTCTCTATATTTCCAGGTGCAGCGAAAAGCTCTACGAAATAGCAGTCTGGCGCTACTGTAAGACAGACTGTAACTGGACACTGGATTGGAATCGAGAATTCGGTCGAAATGATGCCAATGGTTTTTAAGAACGCAAAGTAGTCTGGTCGATGGTAACTAGGTGCCCAAATTGATGTGGATGTTGAATGCTTACAATATATATTTTTTCTTTTGAGAAAAACATTTTTTTTTACCTAATTACGGTATATGATTAATTCTACAACCAGTTATCAATAGATGAATTTTTCTTTCAAATAAGCATTCTGTGCTTTTATTCAAGGCTTTCAAGGGAAGACGAGGAGGGACAGTTGAACTTAAATCCTCAACTGCTTACTTGGAACCTTGCAGTTTAAAAATGCAAAAAAAAAATCGTTTTTGACGTAAAGGAAAAAATTTGTGGAGGTGCTTAACATCGAACTCTGGCTAAGATTTTCATAGATTCTTGAAGAAATTGCTATGGCAGATATATGCTTCCTAGATAATTCTAGTTTACAACATAAATACTGTAATTCTAAAATCGTAAAAATAGTAATTGGAGTAGGTGAAAAAAAAGGATATCTGCAAAAAAAGTCGGGAAAGAACGTGTTTGTCTATGAAAATTATAATAAGAAAGGAAGCTATATATTTGATTACATAAAAAGAAAAACTAGCAGGCATTTTATAAATCACTTATACATATCATACAAATTCGTTTTTAATGTTTTCATATTCATATTACATTTACACTTTTACAGTTACAGTTTTACATTTGCGGTTTTGCATTTCTTCTATATTTTACGATCGTTTCTATGACAGATATATGATATAATCATTCAGTTTTCATAAAACTAAACGTGAAATTTAAAAATAATACATCTCTGCTACATCTCTGAACAGATAAAAATATGTCGAAAACTAGCGAAATTAAATTTATTTTTCATTACATTTCTTGAAAGTTCCTATAGCATCTGAATGATATAGTAGTCCGATTTTGATCAAATTAAAATCGAAATTTTAGAATAATACAACATGGACATATTTTAAAATTTATGAAAATATGTTAATAACTGATTTTCAAAGAACATTACTGTAAGATAAACAGCACTGTAGATGTTCTATACTTCAAGAAGTATATTCCCTTTACTCTGGTTCTTTTTTATTTATTTACCAAAAAATAATTGAGGACTGTTGGGGTTTAAATAAATCTTAGCAAATTAGTTTACTTTTATATTAATTGCGTAATTTAATTGGATAAGGCTGTATGTTGATTCTTAATTTTGATCGGTTAGATTTATAAATATGTATAGAATTATTTCCCAAATTCCTAGCAGGTACCGTTGGATAACTTTTAATGTTATGCTAATCGAGCGGTAGGCCACAGCAGCCAATGTTCGTATTTAATAGTTAGCTCCTTGTTTTATACATTTGGCTAGCTTTATATAAATAAATAAAATAAATGCTATGCTAGTTATGCCTTTTGTTTTTCTAATTTTCTTAATTTGGAGCCCAGTCCTTTTGTAAAATAAAATCACACCAAGCCATGACAATCATGTCACTCAACTTCTAACGACCAGACGAGACGATTGTTACAATTCAGTGTTCGATCGGCTTCTGGGTTGAACATTTTTCCTTCGAAATTCTCTTCAAAATTTCCGGTTCCAAATTTTAGTTTTTAATTTAGGACAACAAAAATTTTTATCTGGACAAAATGTTTAAGAAAACTGCATTAATTTTCGGCAAGTGCACACAGGAATGCCTTCGCACTCGCTGTCTGTATTCCAACTCTTTGCTTCCATCGCACCATTTGGCCAACCTCCAGCATAAATTCTCGGTTAATCCTAAAACAAATCAGGACTACCTTAAGGTTCTGCCAAACGTAGAATATACAGGTCTGTATTGATCGCAGTCCTGTGTACATTTTAATGATTCCATTACTGGTATAGGCATCTTTCGCCATGATCAACCGACTTTGGGGGATGGCTCCGTCGGAGTAATCCAAGTCCAGGAGCAGGAATCCGTAGACCTCGCCAGTCCCATGAAACGCAGATTCCTGTACGATCTGGAGCTTCAGCAGGCCCAGGCTCGGCAGATTCGTTGGTTAAAGGAGGAAGAGAACGATCAGAACGGTCTCGAAACTCTGACCAAACAGGTAATCGTATCTGTGGGAGGTGGGAAAAAGAGCAAAGGTAAGGACCCATGCAGCAAAGGAGGTTCAAGCAAGAAAGATGGAAAGAAAAAGGGTGACGGCAAGAAAAATGCGGCCAAGAAAGAAGCCAAAGAAAAGAAAAAGTGCGAAGAAATGGCCCTAAAGGAAATATGCGCCAAGATGGCCAAAGAGAAGAAAAACAAAAAAGATTCCGGCAAGAAAGGAGGAAAAAAGGATGGCGGCAAAAAATATGGTAAGAAAAAAGCGGCCAAGAAAGAAGCCGAAGAAAAGAAAAAGTGCGAAGAAATTGCCCTAAAGAAAAAATGCGACAAGATGGCCAAAGAGAAGAAAAACAAAAAAGATTCCGTCAAGAAAGGAGGCAAGAAAGGAGGCAAAAAAGATTCGGCCAAGAAGGAAGCCGAAGAAAGAAAAAAGTGCAAAGAAATGGCCCAAAAGGAAAAATGCGTCAAGATGGCCAAAGAGAAGAAAGGAGGCGTAAAAGATTCGGGCAAGGGAAGAAAAAATAAAACCGGTGCCAGCAAGAAAGAAGACAAGAAAAGAAAGGAACTAGAAAAGAAGTGTAAGGAATTAGAGGAGAAGGAAAAATGCCAAAAATTAGCAGAACAGAAGAAAAAGAAAGGAGAAAAGAAAGATTCGGGCAAGAAAGGAGACAAGAAAAAGGATGCCGGCAAGAAAAAAGACAAGAAAAGAAAGGAACTAGAAAAGAAGTGTAAGGAATTATGGGAGAAGGAGAAAAAGATGAAAATGATTATAAGGTGCAAGCAGATTGCCCAGAAGGCGAGGTGTAAAAAGCTAGCCGAGCAACGTAAAAAGAAATCAGGCAAAAGCAAAAATAACAAAAACAAAGCTAAGTAAATAGAATTTTTATAATTAACTGAATCTAAAAAGAAACCCAGAAAAAGTATATTCTTAAAAAAAATATAAATGAAGGCATTGTCCGAAAAAAAAATGGAAAAATATTCAAAAATTGCAACAGCGAGTCGGGCCGACAAAATCAATGTACGTTAAAATGCAGTCTAAAGCGAGAGTAGGCGTATGATCGTAACTAAATTACAATTAATGATCCTAATGAATAATGCCCAACTAAATGTCGCTAAGAAATCGATTGGCCTAAAAAATATGATAACTAAACGTATAAGGAATTATGGAAAAGTGGAAAAAGATGGCCCAAAAGACGTCGCCAAGAAAGATAAATGCAAGTCCTATTTAAGTTAAAGCGGAATTAAAAATTATTTTCCAATTATACTTATGTCCAAATTTTAAAAAACACCATTGTTATTAATAAAGGTTTATTTTTAGTTTGCTTTTGTACAAGTACATGTTCTTGGAGATAATTATTAAAGTCGGGCATAAGATATAACGGGAAGATCCCCTGGGCAGCATCAATATGTGCATCGCAAAACGCATCTTGTTGGTTGCAAACTCATTTTGGCAGAGCTACACAATTGTTTAGTCATGTATCAGTGGCATTGTATTTTTAAAGATCCATCGGTGCAAGGTAGGCTACAAACAGGAGGGTTCTCCACCTAAAAATTTATAGAAGTTATTGAAATACGTTGTTTTATTATTCTTAATTTATAATGCCAACTTAAACCATTTAGCAACAATACATTTCTGAAGAGTGGCCTGTTTTGCACCGATTTAACCTTAACCCCACCTAATTATCAGATCTAAAGCCATTATAAATTGTGTATTATAAATTTAGGTTAATCTTTTATTCCGCTTCAACACTTCTTATTTCCGCCCTTTTTGCCTTTGCCCTTCTTGGCCATCTTTGCACATTTTTCCTTCTGGGCCATTTCCTTGCATTTTGCTGCCTGTTTCTTCTTTGCCGCCTCTTTCTTCTTGGCTTTTTCCATTTTGGCGCATTTCTCCTTTTGGGCCATTTCATCGCACTTTTTCTTGGCTTCAGCCTCTTTCTTCTTTTTGTTTCCACCCTTTTTGCTCCATGGCCCAGGGCCAGGAGCCATGGACATGGTAATCTGCTTGGTCATGCTTCCGAGATCGTCCTGGCTCTTCTTTTCCTCCTTCAACCAACGATTCTGCTGGAGCTCCAGATCGTTCAGGAAACCGCGCTGCATCG
>VNJV01008126.1:0-15550 GCA_008042635.1 Drosophila nikananu
GATCTGGCGAGAGTTGGTGATTGGTGTCTTCGAAATAAGCTTCCCTTGAACCTCGCCAAATGTTTCACAGTGACTTACAGCAAAAAGCCCAACAACTTGCCTTTTTCCTACTCGATTAATTCCAGCCTTCTTACCAGTAAAACTGGGGATATACATTCCCACCGCCTCGAACGGATTCAGAAAAAGTTTCTATGTTTTGCCCTTAATTCCCTGAATTTCCACGATCCTGTTCCCTCTTATTCTGCTAAATGTCGTCTTGTCATCCTTACATGACAGGCGAATCGTGGCTAGCCTAATTATTATTTTCGACCTCATCTCAGGCAAACTCGATTGACCTGTCTTGTTAAATTATATCAATTTTTCTGTTCCGGGTAGGCACTTACGAACCTATGAGCCATTTTTCGTGCCAATATGTAGGACAAATTACGCGTTGAATGAGCCTATCTCTAGAGCTTTAATTTATTTCAATAAGCTGACACCAAATATGCTATTGGACCCATGCTCACCAAGAAATTTAATTAAAAATGCCAATGCCTTCTCATAATTTAAATCCGAAATTTGAAACGGCTTGACAGTTCCTAATTCATCGTCTGTTAGACATGTCAGCAAATGGTTGAATTTTTCGCTATTTGTTAGAGACGGGTCATTATGCACTAAGCTCTCGAAAAGACTTATAAAATTTTTAAAGTCGGAATGTTTTTCACTAAATTTGGGCAAATTTATTTTTGGTAAATAGGACGAATGACTAAACCCACTGTTATCCCCGTGACTAAGTCTCGGAGCCTCGACTCGACTCATTGCGGACCGATATAAAGCCTTTGTGATTATGCACATATCCTCGACCGACGCTCTTAAATCATTTCCTGGGCTTAGCACATCAATGCATGACTGAATACTCATTAATTTTTTACAATATGTTTCGAGAAGTTGCATTCGGTATTCCAGTTGAAAACTATCGAACAAAATAGTTTTTTCCTCAAATGCAGTTTTCATACTTCCAATATCGCTCATAACTCTATCGTGTGATGCTCGCCCGCTCCCCGCCCTTCTGCAATCTTCGGCAGCTTCGCAGCAATATTCCGCCACAGCGCTCGCCCGATCTGTGCTCCTCTACATCTTCGGCCACTCCGCAGCGCTCTTCCGCCGCTCCCTGGCCAAGCGCATCCGCTCTCACCCCTCTGGTGCTCCAACGCTACCTCCTCGTGTGCTCCCGACCCCGAGCTAGAAAAGCGGACCAGATCCCGAACTCTATGCTCTATGTTTAAGCTTACTTTAGTCTTCTCATGTATGCAGCCGAATAAAGCTGATGCTCCCCGACTTCATCCCACGACGCCCCCGCTTTGCTTCTACTCCAACATTTCGCCTGCGCCGTAAAAATTCTACTTCTCTAATCCAGGACATCTTTAGCGGAAGGACTCCCCCCTACAAACAGCCACTATTAATTTAGAATTAAGCTTTCCCGATATTTCCTTTTCTTTTTCCATTTTGAAATTAATTGGAATAAATAAAAATAGTCCAAATACTAGAAAATTTCCGAAACAAGGGTTAAATCTCACTCGTAAATGCGCAGGAAACCAATTATTAATCGATGCCCAAGTATAAAAAAACTTGATGATTTCCAAATTCAACAATAAATATTATGCATTTTACACATAACTGTCCGAAATATTTAAGTGGATCCCATTCGGGTTAAAAATGCCCACAAACACCGCCGAAAAATTCAAAAAATGTAATACAATTTTCTAAGGCCGAATATCTCACTATAAATCGAATTAATGTTCACGCAAATGCATAAATGTTCATACAAATGTGAGCTGGGCTTAAGTTCACTACTGGCTTTTGCAGGAACTTTCCACTATGTACGGTTTAAGAGCCACTGCCACATAATGTACTGCTGAAAATAACCAATGTACGAGGTATATATGGTTGGCCACTGACACCATGTATATAGCAGACAAATAACTGCTCTGCAACTGCACAAAAGGGAAACGAAACTGGCGGCAAACTGGCGTTATGTATATGTATGTTTGTATGTTCACTGAACTTTTGCAGTTTGACCGCCAGAAATTACCAGCATAAGTTTTGTCAAGGGCAGTTCACTTTTTATTATATATTTTTATTTGTTGGTGGTGGTTTGGTTGGGATTTAAATTGGTTTTCCAATTTACCACATATGCCAAGAATTATTAACGCACACATTACACACATAAAGTGGAGTGCTAACTATTTTTAATTTTTGGCACTGAATACCTGGTTATTAATTTCCAATAACTTTTCTTCTCCACTCCAAATGTACAATTGGGACTGGCGGCTAGCAGCCTAGCTGGGAAATTTCCACTGCGACTCGAAAGAAGAAGATGATATGTTCGGTTCCAAATATATTTATTGCGCGGGCGCAGCCAGCAGCTTTAACTTCAGTTTTACGACCCTTTGTCGCAAGCAGCATCCAATATTCTGATCCGACGAAGGGCGAAAGCTTATCAGTGCGCTCAAGCTAGCGCATAGTCGAGTGATATAGACCAACCTGATAAGCTTTCTACAATTCATTGTTTACATTTAAAATTCATATTTACCAATAACTAGGCTTATATATAACTTATATTTAACAATGAAAACTTAAACTACTGCTAAAACAAATCCTTTTTTATTTGTGGCATAAAGTTGATCGGTTTTATTTAAAGTTTTAGGTATGAAAGTAATTGGTTTATTATCCTGTGACAAAACCGCTCCGAATGCTAAATCTGATGCATCTGTCGTCAAAGTGAATTTTTTATTATAATCTGGTTGTGGAGTCGGATACTTCATAATTGTGAAAATTTTTTCTGGAACTGTTTTAATTACATTGTGAGAAACAATATAACCAAGAAATGCTGTTTGTAATATAAAGAATTTAGATTTTCCAAGAGAAATTTACATATTTGCTTGTTGTAAAACATTAATTATTTGAATTAGATCAGTATAATGTTGTTCAATTGTTTTGGAAAAGATTATAATATCATCCATATAAACGTGACAAGTTTTTCCGACTTGTTCTCTTAATATAAGATCCATTGCTTTTTGAAATAATCTAGGGGCGTTTGTTAACCCAAATGGCATACGTAAGAATTCAAATTTCCCATTATTAATTGAAAATGCTGTTTTTTCAATGTCTTATTATTTCATTAGAGTTTGGTGGAATCCTGATTCCAAATATTTCGACTTTCCTACGTTGGATAATATTACAGACGGGTCTTGCATCGGGTATCTGTCCGGTATAGTGCTTTCGTTTAATTTTTTATAGTCAATAACTAGTCGATGTTTAGGACTTCCATCTTCGTTTTGACCTTTTTTGGGTACTACTAAGACTGGTGAATTATAAGGGCTTCTACTCAGCCTTATAATTTGTTCCTTTAGCATTCTATCGATTTCATTATTAAAGAAATCAGAGACTGACATAGCATAAGGATATTGTTTGCCATAAATAGGTCTGTCATTGTCCGTATTTATTTCTCCTCGAATATCGGTTGGAAAAGGAATTTGCATATTTATTTTAGAATGCTCCTTTTTAATTTTATTCATAATTTTATTTTCGAAACCTTTTATTTGATTTGAAATTATTGTTAAATTATGAATTGGTTCATTGTCGGAAAATTCAACGACGGCGTGTTTAGGATTTTTTGATTCCAAACGATTCAATTTTAATTTGACGGAATTACATTCTTTATCAGCGGAAAAATCATCGCTGGCGTTCTCAGGAATTTTAGGTTTAAGCTTCCAATTTGTTTGGCGGTTCTACGCCGCGGCGCGCCGGCGTGCTCGAGATTATTAGATCTCAAGCTATAAATACTTATTTCAGTCATAACTGATTCACTTTCATCCTCTTTTTGAGTATCGAAGTATTCTTTTATAATATACACTTTCAATGGAAGAGTATTGTTATCCCCAATTAAACACAATTCGTGTTTTTCTTCATTGTCATTGTATACAAGTTTTTCTTCTATCCCGTTATATTCCAAGATGCCTTTTTCAATATCTATGTAGTTTAGCACCTATTCTTATTAATAGGTTCATCCCAATTAATAGATCAGATTCTAGACCTTCGATTTCATAAAATAAATATCTAACACCAAATATATTTATCATATGATAATATTTTATTATTGAATACCCATGCACAGTGGTTGGACTTGTACTGAGCCGCGGCCATAAATACTTCGCGTTGAGATATCGTCATGAAATTTTCCTTAAAAATCTAAAAAAATATTTTTAACATATTGTAAAAAAATTGGCGACATCAGACGACAATATCATATAGCTCCCATAGGAACGATCGGTCATTTTTTGTGATAAAATATCATAACTTTGTCAGTTTCCAACATATTTTCATGTACTTTGACATATGTTCGTTTTGTATTATTAAAGAATTTTGGATTTAATTTGATGCAAATCGGACACCGATATCATATAGCTGCCATAGAGACGGCCGTTAAACCGTATAACTGTGAGTAATAAACATTAAATGTAAATGTGTAAAGTTAAATGTAAATGTGTAAAGTTAAATGTAATGTTTTAAATTTCATACAAAATGTATATATTATCTTATATATAATATAATATATATATTTATATATATGTATATATTTCATATTTTATATATACTATATCTTCTGTTAGTTTTTCTTTTCGTTTGACCAAAATGAACCAAATGCAATACCAATTATTTTTGTTTTGTGCTTCGAGTCTCCATTGAAAGCGATAAAACCTTTTCAATATCTGGTTCGGAAGACTTTGGCAACACTGAAGCTGCTGACTCACTATGTTTTTCTAGCAGGGCTATCCGACGACATTTCGTCCCTTTTGAGGATTCAGCAAAGTCAATTTTGGGTCGTCCTCGTTCCGCACTTGAAACCTTTTCTTGAGGAGGCTGAATTATAATGGTTTCAACAATGTTCAGCCATTCGAATTAAAATTTAACAATTCGACTGTATTTATCCCAATAAGTAATTATTTTTTTGCAAATGTAATTAATACAATTCTCAAGATTCATCATATTAACTGCGTAGCCCTTGTTTTTAATGGTTCTGCACATCAAAGATGGGCATACGCAAAAAACGAAGCTACAAGAAGAGTATTTAGAAAACGATAAAACAAAATGGGGAATAATAAAAAGCAAAATTTTCAACAAACATAATTGACAAACAAATATGATGATTACAAAAGAAACATCACAAAAACATAGGAGGAGCAGCAAAATTCTTCGAAAATTTGACCAAGAAGACAGCAAGACAGCTTTAGTTTATTAATTCTTACACGTATGTTCGCAAGTATTCGCAGCAAGACTTACCATTTTTATTTTCTTAAAACATTGACAAATACACTGACAGTACTCATTAAGGGGGGATCAGGGGGCAACATTACTAAAAGTTAACTTCAACAGAAAAATGACGTTCACATAAAACACAAAAAAGGTATAATCAATCAAAAATTCACCAAAAATGATATATTAATTCAATTAATTTTATAAGAAGTGCTTATTAAAGTAAATACCTGAAACTACAATTAATTTTAAATAATTAAAATCGGGCCTCTCTATCGAACGTTTGAACACTTTGAAATTCACTTTTGTTGCGACGAAAAGCAATCAAAACTCCGCTGCGCAGCAAACAATGAACAGTTGTTCTCGCTTTACACTCTATTTTTCGAATGTCCCGTTAGATTTAAGAAAAACGGGGTTTTACATAAACATATTTAGACAATTTAGAGACAATATGGTTACTTTTCGCACATTTTTGGCAATTTTTTTTTTCCCCCTATGGGCGCAACTACTGTGGCATGGACTGTGGATACTCTTCTATATATTGATAATTTATTTTTGTTTTGGTAAATTCCCTGTTGGGCGCTGATCTAAAAAATGGACCTCGTTAATTTTGTTTACTCTCATGGTTTTTTGAGCTGGTTGGGTAACTGTCCCTGTTGATTCCCTTTTTAATGGGATTTGCGGTTCAGTTTTTTGTGTTTGGCGTTGATTATAATTGTTACTTTGTGAAAAATTATTATAATTCTGCCTGTTATTATTGTACCTGTTATAATTGTTATTCGGACGATTGTAGTTATTATTCGGACGATTTTGAATCCTAATGGAGCTATCAACTTCCATAGGTTCTGGTGGGGGTTGATCTTTGGAATTGTTGTTAAGATTCCAATTGTTGTTTTGTCCAAAGTTACCGTTTTGTGGCCAATTATTATTCATTCTATTTGATGTGTTATTATTCTGTCTAGAATTTACCGGGTTAAATCTGAGGTTGTTTCCCTGATTTTTATATTTTTACCTATAATACCTATTTTACCTATTTTTACCTATAATACCTATTTGCGAATTGGGCTCGAAAGTTGTTAGGTTCGAATTCCTGGCACTTTGCCAAAGCGTTCGGCAAGTCCGGTGGTCTAAGAGAAAAGAGAGTTTCTGAGATTGAACCATTCAATCCAGAAATAAAAATTCGAAGAGCGTTGCTCCTAATTGTTTTATTTGTTTCTTTGGATATTCTGCTGTCTTTTCCATATGTCATGCTGGTTTTGTTTTTAAGTAATGTCATTTTCTTAGTTACTTCATTGTAGAATTCTTTAATGTTCATACGTCCCTGTCTAAAGATGCTTAATTCTGATTCGAGAATATGGATTGATTTTTTATCGTTATAAATAAAATCCTATCTAGAATGAATTGCTTGAAAATTTAAAACGATACCATAGTTGGTTAGAGCATCATGTGCTGCTCCCATGACTTTATTTCGTAGAATTTTTAAAGCGACAAAATATTGCTCGCTTTGGATTTTATATAAGCTCATGGATGTTTCTGACGCTTCTCTCCAACCTATGTACATATTGGGTTATTTCACCTGTGAACTTTGGTAAAGATTTAACTACTTCTAGAGTAGTTTCGCATTTTACATTTGGGTCAATTGCTTGGCGTTTATAATCTTTAACTTCATTTTTGTTAGCGGTTAACTGTCCCTCTATCCCTTCAATTTTCCTGGTAACTTCACCTAATTGTACATTTATTAATCGGTTAATTAATTCCATAGTCAGATTGCTGGCGCTAGATAAGCCGCCCGCAAAAACGTTGGTGCTGAACCTCCGGTTGCCATTTTTAAATTTAAATTCTCAAAACTATTTATTAAATTTTCCAGATTGTTATTTTTTAATTAATTTTTAAAATATATTTAGTAATGTTTAATTTTAAAACTTTGTAATGTTGTCTGTATCTTGGTCTTATTTTATTAATTTAAAGTCTCATTATTATATTTTTCTGCTCACAATACTTTCCGTTGGGGTCTTCCTTCAGTTAAATTGTTCTGCTTATTTCCCGTTGGGGTCTTAATTCTCAGAATGTAACTTGTTGACAAAGTTTCAAAATGTCTTCCTTTCTTCTTTAACGTTTTGTATTTAGGTTTCAATTAATTCAAAGTCAATTCGGCATGGGTGTTTCTCCTTTTCTTTTTAGTTTATTATTTCGTTTGGTTTTATTCACTTTTTAATCACTCGCAGTTTTGGTTTTTTTTTATTTTATTTTTAAATTTTTTTTCCACTTAAAAAACTTATTTGATTCAGCACGAGTTCTAGATTAATTTGTTATTGTTAATCTTTTTCTGAACTTTGTATTCTACTTATTAAGTGTTGTCGTTGTTAGTTAACGATTTTTTATATAATTTGTAATCGTTAAATTTTATTATTCTGAACTTTTTGTATCATCGATTGAATTGTTAACCCTCTCAGCGAGTTGCCTATAGGCAACATTGTAGAAATAAGCCCCAGCTACCTGGAATTTAAATTTTTTTGCCTCGCGCTTTTTTCAACATCTTGCTTAATGTTTTTTTCATCCAAAATAAATTAAAAGTTACTTGTAAGCTGCGCACGTGTTTATTTAGGAGACATTTTTTGTGTAAATGTATGACAACATTGTTTTGGTGGGAAAAGTGTTGGTGATATAAATATTTATTTTTTTGATTTTATTCAATAAATATTTATTTATAAAGGTAAGAAAATACGCAAATAAAAAGTGCATAGTTTGTCTACAAGAATTTTGTGAACATTTTGTGGCAACATCCTGTAACTATCGAACCAGGACACCAAGGATTTTTGAAATTTTCGTCAGTTCATCTTTAAATAACGGCAAATACATATGTATGTGTTGGAAAAAACTGTTTATCTTATTTATCTTACTTTTAACTTTTTATAATTAAACTTTTCTCATCCGAACTTTTAGTTGCATCAATTGGGTGGTTGGCAGCGCGAGCTCATGTTAATTATTTTACTTGTTATCGTTATATTTTTAATAACTGAACTATTAAATGCACTGCCCCACGTTAGGCGCTAATTAAATTTTATGCGGTGATTATTCAAAAAATATTTTTTAATTTCTATTCTTCATTTTACAGTGCTTTATCTCTAATAGATTTATAAGTTTAATCTTAAGATCGGTGTCCGATCTTCCACGGTTTCCAAATAGGACTGTCAGCTTAAGAATAATTCCTTTCCTCCAAACCTCAGCCAGGAGCTTTTCTTTAAACTTCTAAAACTATGATCTGTGTTTAAATTTAAAGCTTGGTGATGAAATTGCTTCACTGCATTGTGAAATTCAAATTTGTTGACCAATGCAGATAGCAGATTGAAGCGCAATAAGTTCTTGGTCACCAAGAGGAGGCTGTGTTTACGTTACGATAGTTTGTTTATCTATGAGCCAAGCTGTGGACCGGCAACGGCTTGGTTCTCACGACTTGGTGGGAAGATTTGGATTTGTTTATATAAACAGTTGTAGGCCGGCGAATAAAGGAAAGTCAATCATTCAGATTGGATTTCGAAAAATTTTTTATAATTTGGGCAAGGGCCCCTGAATCATGGGTTGGATAACTTGCACGAGTTCAGCTGCCAGAACCTTGCTCGGCTGACCTCGTCCTCATCAAGATCCGGTGTCAAGAGCGGAACCTACCTACCACTGCAGTGCACTAGTGCACTGGTAAGTTGGCTGCTGGTCCTGGGCTGTGCGTCGGCAGGGCTGCCATATTGCTGTTATTGACCGATAATAATGGGTAGGTATAAGTGGTGAGGCCACTAACTGTGACCTCCAATTAGAGCTGAGCTCCGTTTTGAACCACACCCTCGTTCTTCGTTGTAGTCTTCGCCCCCCTTCAGTACCAGCCCGTGTCGTTCAGGTAGGCCAGGATGGCACTCAGTGACTGCCCCACTTCCCTAGTGACCCGAGTTGGTGGGCTCCGAAGTGACGCGCTCTAAGATGGTTGAGAGCCGGGCAGTGGCACAGTAAATGCTCCAGTGTCTCCTGCTCGTTTGGTTCCTTGCAGCTTCTGCAGTGTGGGTTATTGGGTAGGCCCATCTTACAGGCATGTGTGCCTATTGGCCAGTGGCCCGTGATGGCTGCCGTTACCTTGGGGGGATGTCATTGTGCCCGAGTACCCAAGCTAGTTGCATCCTGTTGTGTTTCGCGAGTCTGTTTAGTGCCTCCTAACATTTGGCAACTAGTGTAGATGAAGTCCTTGCTGATGCGAGAGATTAGATGGCCGCTTGGCTATCTGAGTATATCCTTACCTTGGTATTCTGGAGGTCTCGGCCCAATGAAAGCTCAGCTGCTTTCAATATCCCAAGGACCTCCGCCTGGAACACTGTTGCTGACCCTGGGAGGTGGAAGGACTCTTCTAGCCCCCAGGTTTCGGCAAAGATTCCGGCCCCTACATCGCCGCTCATCTTTGAGCCATCGGTGTAGAGTGATACCTCATCTGGCTCGGTTACACTCCCTCTTCTCCACTCTTCTCTTGTTGGGTATCTTGTAGTATATGCATTGCCGAACCGCATCTCGGTTGTCATGTAGTCGGTATTCCCTGTTAGCCGATCGTTTATTTCGTTCAGGATCTTACAGTGCCGCGCTTTGGGCTGCTGTGTTCCTTATGAAATGCTCTATTGGTAATATGTTTAGAATGGCATTCAGCGCTGCTGCGGGGCACGATCTAAGTGCACCTGTTGCACCTGCGCATGCCGATCTCTATATCCTGGTTAGTTTCTTGATGTTGTATGCCCTAGTTAGTGCTGGCCACTATACTAGTGCTCCGTATGTGAGTATGGGTCTTACAACCGCTGTGTAGAGCCACATTATGGTCTTGGGGTTAATGCCCCAGTTTTTCCCGAACATCTTCCTACAGGAGTAGAATGCTATGCCTGCTTTCTTTACTCTTTCGGTGATGTTTTGTTTCCATGATAGCTTCGTGTCCAGTATCACTCCCAGATACTTGGCTTGTTGTGACAGCTCTAGCTCTGTACCGTCTATCTTCGGCTTACTGAATCTGGGGATCTTTGTTCTCTTTGTAAGCCCGCAGGCTTTTGCCCATTGGTTGAGTTTTCTCAGCGCCCTTGTCATTAGTTCGCTGATGACGTCTGGGAATGGTTCTGAAGTGAGTAGAACTACGTCGTCTGCGTATGCTACCACTTTAACTCCTTGGCTATTGAGTTCTCTCAATATGTCGTCCATGTTATTCAGCAACAGCAGTGGAGACAGAACTCCTCCCTGAGGTGTGCCCCTCTTCACATACCTCGTGTGATGAGTGCCACTCAGTTCGGCTGTTATCCTTCTGCTCGTTAGCATTGCGCCGATCCACTTTCTGATGCCTGCTTCAACTCCAATCTTGTTGAGGGAGCTCAGGATGGAATCTGCGTTTACGTTGTTGAAGGCGCCTTCTATGTCTAAGAAGGTAGCCAATGTGTAGTTTTTGTAGACCAGTGCCTTTTCTATGTATCCCACTACTTCGTGTAGTGCTGTTTCAGTGGATCTACCTTTTCTGTATGCATGCTGTGCTTTGGAAAGGTTTTTCTCCGTTCTTTCTCTGATATGGATATCTAGTATCCGTTCCATTGTTTTCATGAGGAATGAGGTCAGGCTGATCGGCCTGTAATCCTTGGCTTGGATGTGTCCTCTTCTTCCTGGTTTTGGTATAAATACTACTCTTGCTTCCTTCCACTGAAGTGGTATGTGTGCTGTTTTAATGCATGCTTGGAAGATTTCTTGCAGCCATTTCCCTGTGCATGATTTTGTAGCCTGTAACATTGCTGGTATAATTCCGTCTGGTCCCGGACTTTTGTACTTGTCGAAAGAGTCTACCGCCCATTGGATTCTTTCCATGGTGACGTGATAATAATAATAATCATAATAATAAATGTTGGGGAGGTCTCCCTACAGAGACTTGAGGCACTGCGACCGAGTGACCTTTTGTGCCTGTATTACATCCTATTGAGACAAGAGTTGCTCAACCTCCCTTATGAAGGCTAGCAGATCTCTTGTCGAGGCTTGCCTGATCTGCGAAGCTTTCAAGAACTCGCTGTGCAGGTGCCTCATTCTGGACCACATATTGGCTGGACAATCACAAAGAATGTGTTTGGTCAGCTCGTCGTCTTTTTTACTGAGCCGGTACTCCGTATCTGAAGACAGACGCATTTTATGAAGATGGTATTTTAAAACATGGTGGGCTGTGAGGTAGGCTTACAATAGTCTTAGATCCATCCTGGAACAACAGTGTTCTTGCATGATAGCGGATAGATAGTCTCAGCTCTTTAGCTTGATGACATCCTAAACTGGATATCCAATACCTCGATTTCTCTCTTTAACCCATCTTTAACATGTCGTTGGCAGCTCCTCTTATCCTCTTGTGCAGGATGAGTTTAGAGCAGACCTCAATGGCATGAATCTCTGGGATGCGAGTCCTAAATTTCGCCCCTAAGTACAGCTTCGTGGTCATGAAATCTGTTCGGCTGCAGATCTGTAAGCCACAGTCATTATTCAGAATACTGACATGACCAGCATCATTTGTCAGTTACCCAGATGTGAGTTTGATTCTAAGATGGCTTTTAGATGGCACAGTTGGGCTTGAGCGTAAAGCTCCCGATAGAGATGCACACACCAGCCGCTGCAACTTGCTACACTTCTGAATGGCCGAGACCTGCTGCACCTTGGGCCACCACACAAGAGCACCATAGGTCATAATAGGCCTGACCATTATGCAGTAAAGCCACAGGATAGATTTGGAGTCAGTTTTCATGTCTACGACATGCCCATGAAGCATTTGAGGCCTTGGTAATCGTTTTGTTGGTGCGACTTTCAGTTAAGCCGCTTATTTAGAACAACTCCCAGATATTTGACCTCACTGGAGTGTTTTACGGGAGTCCCCCCAATGACAATTAGGCCAATGTCATTGGTGTACCGTTTGGTAAACAGCAAACCAACCGCCTTGTGCGGATTGATGTTGAGACCCAAGTTTGTGCACCAGTCGAGAACCAAATTGAGTGCCATTTGCATCAGTTCGGTGACAGTGTTGCCAAATTTCCCTGTGACTACAATGGCCAGGTCGTCTGCATACCCAATGGAATCGATTCCGCCTTGTAGACACCCTCTGGTCTAACGTGGAAGATATTTCACGTTGTCGTAGCATAGCTTCTATCCAGGCTACGGTGCATCAATGTTCCTATGAGATAGAGCTCTTTATCAATGTGCCTATGAGATAGAGCTCTGGAGATTGAATGATAGCCAGTGTGGTCGAAAGCACCTCGTCCAGGAAGGAGCACAAAGCAATTTCCATAGATTTGAAGGATTTCTCGATCTTGCTGACTAAGTGGTGAAGAGCAACCTCTGTCGATCCGCCTTTGATGTAGGCAAATTGGGTTTTGTGTAGTGGCTTGGTGGTCTGGAAAGTGCAGCTCACATGCAGGTCCACTATCCGCTGCGCAATCTTGAGAAAGAAAGACAAAAAAAAAGTAAACGACTTATCGGTCTCTATGACTTGGGTTGGTCAAGAGCTCGGTTGCCGTGCTTAGGAATATATACCACGTTGACTCTCCTCCAAGATTGTGGTATATATCCCCATGCAAAGCTGGCTCTAAGCAGACCGACAAGTGGGGAGATAATTATCTCAATGCTATGTTGAAGCAAGGCTGATCGCCCCCCGGCGCTTTGAAAGGGCTAAAAGATTTGACTGCCCACCAGACCTTGTCAGGATCGAAGATAGTACCGGACTGTGGTGGCGCCTGTTCGGCGGAGTGGTGAACCCATTTGGTTCTCAGTGTGTGTTTATTCGAGACCCTGGGAAATGCACCAGAAGCAAAAGCTTTAGCGTTTCCTTGCGGTCTTGGGTAAAAGAACCATCTGTTCTTCTTAGAAGGGCGCTGCCTTCCCTGCTTAGAGACAATAGCTCCTTGGAGCGTTTCGCTGATCGGCGTGGCCAGATCATTCTAGCGTGGCGGCAGGTGATTAGGTTTTCCCATTTCTTGTCCGCAAGGAGATGGAAGTGTTCCCTAAGAAGTAATCTGCGAGTGGCCATGGGCATGTCAACTAGCTCCCTCTCCGGCTGAAGAGGGATGGTTGTACCCTGCCGGGCCAGCTCATCGGCAGCAAAGTTGCCCTCGATGTCCCTATGTCCTGGGACCCAGATGAGGTGGAGGTCGTACTGCTCCGCCATCTCGTGAAGAGATCTGCGGCAGTCGTTGATGGTCTTCGAGTTAGAAGAAATAGATTCGAGTGACTTCAGAGCAGCCTGACTGTCAGAGAAAATGCATACGGGAGCTCTGACCCTAGGTGGGGGGAGCTGATCAAGGGCTTCTTTGATGGCGTAAACTTCCGCCTGAAAGACGCTACAGTGGTCGGGTAGCCTAAAAGAGACGTTTAATCCCAGGTGCTCAGAGTAAATACCTCCCCCTACCTGGCCGTCCAATTTTGAGCCATCCGTGTAAATGTGAAGGGACTCTGGGGGTCCAGGGGGTCCTAGGTTCCAATCCGTTCTGACGGGGATGTAAACCTGGAAGGGTGTGATAGGGTGTTCTACATGGACACAGTAGTCAGTGTCTCCCTCAGTGAGGTGTGGAGCAGAGCCGAGCTTCGTATGTCCGAGACTCGATCTTCTCCACAGGCCCGCGCCCTTCAGCCTTAGTGCCGAGGTCATCTCTCCCATTATTTCAATTGGGAGGATGTCCAGGAGAACGTCCAAGGCGTCTCCCGGAGTTGTGCGCAGGCCGCCTGTCATACAGATCTCAGCCATGCGTTGTATTTTTCTTAACTTGCCCAGGCAGGTGGACCGCTTTAGAGCTGGCCACCAGACTGCCACTCCGTACAGGAGTATCGGGGGAATGATAGCCGTGTACAGCCAGCGGACTATTTTTGGGGTCATTCCCCATTTTAGCCCGATAGCCTTGCGGCAGGTGTATAGCGCGATTGTGGCCTTTTTGGCCCTCTCGTCTGTGTTGAGGCCCCAGTCTAGTTTTTTATCCAGGATTAGACCTAGATATTTGGCCTGATTTTTAAGAGGGAGAGGTATCCCACAAAGCTTAGGGGGTACCACTTTGGGAATTTTGTATTTCCTTGTGAAAAGGACCAGTTCGGTCTTCGCTGGGTTTACTCCCAGTCCGCACCTGGCAGTCCAATCCGCCAGGAACCGAAGACTGTTGCTCATCCTATCACAGAGGGTTTGCGGGAATTTTCCCGTAAATGCCAAGGCAACATCATCCGCGTAGGCCACAACACGACAGCCACCCTCCTCTATGCCCTGGAGCAGTTCGTTGACTGTCACATTCCATAGGAGAGGGGAGAGGACTCCGCCCTGGGGTGTGCCCCTATTGACTTGTATGGAGATAGTTGACCCCCCCAGTGTTGCCTCTACCGTTCTGCTGCGCAAGATCCGGTCAATGAGACCCACCTAGTGTTGATCAATCCCCAGCTTGGTCAGTGCTGTCGTGATTGAGCCTGGAAGGATGTTGTTGAAAGCGCCCTCTATGTCTAAGAAGGCGACGAGTGTGGAGCGATTTTTCTATAATATTGGTAAGCGAATGGAGTGCTGTCTCTGTTGATCTGCCCCTGTTAGTTCTGTGGTGCAGGCTGATGAGTCTCTCCAGCGTCTTGAGTAGAAACGAGGAGAGGCTTATCGGCCTGTAGTCCTTAGGCGTGCAGTGTGATGGCTTGCCTGCCTTTGGGATGAATACAACTTTCGAGCGGAGCCATCCACTAGGAATGACCCCTATGTCGAGAACAATCGAAAAGATCATTCGGAGCCAGGACGTGGATAGCTCATCTGCATAGCTGAGCTGTGCAGGTATGATGCCGTCCACCCCTGGGGATTTATACGGGCTGAAACTGTTTACTGCCCATTTGATGTTCCTATCAGTAAGAATATATGTCATTTCAGACGGACCCTGCCGTGTCGGGGGGTTAGGTAGGCTGCTCTGAGAGGAAGCGGGGAAGTGAGCATCCAGGAGAACCCCGAGGGTTTCCTCACTGGAGGTCGTCCAACTGTCGTCAGGACGCTTGACGAAGCCCGGGTTGGTGGGCGTCGTCAAGAGGTCCTTCCGCAGCCTAGACGCCTCAGAGTAGTCCTGGATTCCTGAGCAAAAGTCGGACCAGGCCCTTCTTTTGGCCTTTCTAAGTTCCCTGTTGCACAGGGACAGGTTTGTCTTATAGAGGCGCCAAGATGCGTCCGTGTTGTCACTCTTGGCAAGATTGAAGGACTGCCTCGTGGTCTTCTTGAGGCAGCCTAGTT
>VNJV01008129.1:0-15506 GCA_008042635.1 Drosophila nikananu
AAATCTGTTGACCAATGCAGATTGCAGAATGAAGCGCAGTAAGTTTATTGTCACATAGAGGATGCTGTGTTTACGTTAAGATGGTCTGTTTATTCAAGTGGCCAAGCTGTGGACCGGCAACGGCTTGGTTCCCAAGACTTGGTGGGAAGATTTGAAACTGTTAATATAAACAAACTTTGAGAACAAAGGAAAGTCAATCGTTCAGATTGGGTTTCGAAAAATTGTTTATGATTTGGGCAAGAGCCCCTGAATCATGGGTTGGATAACTTGTATGCATACATTTTTGAACGGAGCCCGATAAATTCTGTCATTGAAAGTTCATTTAGCTCGTCTTTGAAGAAACCTAGCCTCTTCTTATTACACTGCTTAAAATTATATTTCGTTGCTAATTCATCTGCATAATCGGATGTGTCGAATTTAAATTCGACATCATTTCCAATGTCTGCATACAAATCCTGAGTTTTTATTGAATAAATAAATTAATCAGTATCCATATAATTTAGTTTAAGTGCATTCGAAAAATTTTGGTATCATGTATGAATAGTGGAAATCATACATTTTCCATTTAGATAATTCTAAAACAACGAAACCTAAATACAGAGGTTTATTACAAACGTTACGCAATTTCTTCAACTGAATTGAATATAGTTTGTCGGTAAATTTACTAAAGCTATGGAAATTCGATCTACTAATAAGATCCCTTGCACATAATCGTAGACGTCCGCCTTGTAGACCAATGGGTGGGGCATCCCATTCCGTTACTAGACGAACGTCAACATGCTTTTCTGTATTTTCAAGGCATTTTCCACATATGCTATTATTTAGCAGTTTAACTTTAGAAGTTGAAGAGGGAAGCTTGTTTGCAGGACAGAAAGGGAGATCATTATGGAGATCGTTTAATTCGTATGGATATTCTAAGTATACCTCTAAAATATATCCATACTCACTATCCTCGCCAATGTTTGTAAACATTAAACATTTGAATTTCCTCATTTTCTAACCACTTAAACTCCCCATAGGGTAAGGACTCAGACATGGCCCAACCATACAAATTATTTGCATCCACATACATTAAATATTCTGATTCTTTAGAAGAATCAAAATCTTTAAGGTACTTGTGATTTGCCTTGGTAAATCGATGACTGCTTTGTACTAAACCCCCTCGAATGCCACACTGAATAAATCTGATCATATCAATATCATTAGAGTAATTAGAGGGAAATTTGAGTAGTTTTAAGCATTGCATCCCAAGACAAACTCGGAATCGTGAAATAATGAGCAGGGTCAAGCTCATGAATTTGTAAACAAATTCCGCTAAAGTTTTGAAAAACGTCGGACAACAACAACACATAAGTTTTTAAATATAGTTCTATATAGTCCTTAAGTGATTAACACTTGAAATGACCCCAGACTCTACAAGCGTGTGCATAATCAGCCTCTGAACATTCTGACTCACTTAAATTACTTCTCTATTCGGATACTGAGATTTTAATACATTTAAATGATCATCATTTAAATTACTGGCCAGAGTGTCTAGACTAGAGGACATGAAAGGGAAGGAGTCTAAAAATCTTATTTCTAATGTACTATTTTCTAGAGGTATATATTTTGAAACTGAAATATATAATTCCTTGTTCATTGGAATTACTTTAATATCACCTGCAGTTTCCCCAAGCTCTTTTACAAACACATGAGCATCATATTTGGAAAAGTTGTGAAAGAAAACTGGGGTAAAATCACCAGTTTTCAATTTGAGGTTGCATTCACTATGAGCTGCACCTCGAAAACTACCTGTGAAATGGCAGTGATCCCTCACTCTATCATTACCTAATTCTCGCTTACAAATATGACAATTAAAGGCTCCATAAAAATTTAAAACATCTTGTTGGCTCATTTGTAATGGGACTGGTACTGTCATATGATTTAAATATAACTCGGACAAATCAGACGTTAGACTATCAATGAAAGTGCGACTCACATTCGCACCTGTATTTAACAAACTTATCTAAACTAGAATCAAATACACACTTTATGTAGTATGCAAATGATATCGGTACATGTTTATTTACAATTTCGGTCTTTTGACTTACTAATACTGATGTCGGCTGCAGTATACATTCAAAGTTAGCATAGACTATGAATGGTACCTCCAGTTGACGATGCATGTTCCTCAGCCCTTTGGTCGCTCGTCGAATGGCACAAACATTTGTTGCAAAATAATCTAGCAATTTGTTGCTGTCCCATTTGTGCTGAGAGTAATCTAAAAATAAAAATAAAAAAAGAATTAGTACATTAATTTTAATTTATATTATTTAATTCTATGTTTATTATTTTTATTTTCTTTTTCTTATACATACTTTGACATGGACTTTATCCACACAAAATGTCCATTAGCCTGTGCAGTTGCTCCATCAACATATAATAAATTAATGTGGAAATCCCTTTCCACAGCTTCCGAATACAGTGGTCCAAACACTTTATTCTCATCCTCGTCATAGCCAAACACATTTAGGCTTATGTGTGGTTTTTGAGCAGTGAATTTTTGAATTTCCTGTATCTCCATTGGGAAATTCAAACCACTAAAATCAAGTTTCATAAAGCCTTGAATAATCACTTCATCGGCTATGTTTACACCATATGAGGTGCATCGCTGTGGCTTACTTGAAGCCCACTTGAAGCAGTATATATCCTCATTCTGCACATTTATGACTGCATTTTTATTTTTCAGCTTTTTGGGGAGTTCAAAATGACTCGACCCTTTTAATGCATCACAATTCAACATATTTAATTCCACTCTGATGCTGCGAGTTAGTGTCCACCCGCTATCCCTTTCCTGGAACTCGCTCATTTTGGAATCAATTTCTTCTTTGTGGAAATTGAAATAAGCAGTAAAATTTGAAGCAGCTGTTATGAGCTGTTTGAAATGACTTTATTTCCACACGTGTGAAATGCTCCTTCACTAGCATATATTCTCCAAACAATTCCAAATTTATTTTTGAGCAATGGTGAGAAGTCATTACTCTTGCAATGTGGGGAACCAGTGCTGTGCCCGCTGAATTCCTGAATGAAGCGGGCACAGCACTGGTTCCCCAGCGGGATTCCGAACAGCAGGCCCTTCATTGACAAACATATATTGCACAATGCGACCCTTAAATCCGTCCAAAATCTGCTTTACACTTCCATCGACAGGTTGTGTTGCAAAAAATTTATGTTGCTCGGAGCGGATATGGGAATGCCATTTCAGGGAGACATTTTTGACAAAAAATGTTGGCGTTGCTAATGTTGGAGGTTGAGTTGGAGGTGAAGGCAGTGGAGCTCATGTTGTTCATGGTGGTGCTGTTGCTGGTGCTGATGGTGGTGGAGCTGGTGATGTTGATGGAGCTGATGGCGATGGTGCTGGAGCTGATGCTGGAGCTGATGCTGGAGCTGATGCTGGGGCTGATGCTGGAGCTGATGCTGATGTTGGAGTGGGAGTTTTTTTTTTTTTATGTTTTTGTTGATGAATGGTTTTTGTTGTTGTTTGAGATTGTTTTTGTTGTTTGTTGATGATTTTTGTTGTTGTTTTTTTATTTTGTTAAAAATGTTTTTGTTGTTGATTTTTATTGTTTTTGTTCACAAAAATTGTTTTTATTTAAACAATTTTTTATACACTTTTTACACCACCGAAAAAATTCGTCAAAACTTTAAAACATTTATTTAAAATTTTTTTTAAGACTTGAACAATTGAATGCTAAGACCGGCGTGATGGTTTGGAGTACAAACTGAAAGTGAATCCTGATGCTGAAGGATTCTGAGTTTAGAGCCTATAGTTTGCACCATTTTTGAGCTGGTTTTTGCAGGTCAAGTGGAATTGCCCGTATTATCTTGGGTAATCGAAGAGGGTTCGACGGGTTTTCGGGTTGAAGTCGAAGGGACAATATTGTGAGCGGCGCCTCATTCATAAGTACCTGACACCTAAATTTTCATTCATGTCGTTGTGGGCTGAAAACTTTAAAAAAACGCAAGTGGTATATGCGTAAGACCACATGCTCATTTTGGAACAAGTAAATGTAGTCTATGACTTTGTCAGCATTCAAACCTTTTAGTTGGAGATAGCTGGTGACCCCGCCCTTTCTTGCACACACAAGTGACCCTTTTTTATCATCGGTAAAAATCTCGGCTGACGGTGACCTTTTCATCCCTTCCTCTTCATTGCATTGTGTGCTCGCAGGTCTGCACAGGCTTCGTTGACCTGATCGCACGTGAATGGAGGTGCGTGTACAGGTGCTACCCTCCATCCCTTTTTGGGTCTGATTCGATCGTGGGAAATCGCGGATCAAACGCGTTTCGATATCGCTCGCTCGCATTCGCTCTGGTAATCGAATCGAGTGCGTCTTCGTGGCGGTCCCGCTTCCACACACGTTTCTCACGTGTCCTCACACCATTCAATCAGTGACCCTAATTAATTTTTATTACCCTACCCTTTTAAGGGGGTGACAGGTGTTAGATATCTCTTATTTATCTAATTAATTACCCTATCAATTAGCGGCACATCAAAGGTGGCCTAGAACTGAGGTTATTAAACTACTGAGAAGCGTAACAAGGAGAGGTTTAGATAACTATTATTTTAGAAATATTTATTCAACTCAAGTCGACTCGTAGGTATCCTTTTGACCCCTTTGCAATTGCATTGGCCTCCACGTGGTGTTCCCCGGGTACCATTTTATTTATAATCGGGAGCTAATTCGAGCGTCGTACAGGGTATAGAACAGTCGTTCACGAACGACTGTAGCTTTCTTACTTGTTTTGTTATAATCTGGTGCTTAAATTATCTTTAAGTTCGTTAAAAGCATTTACTGCTGGGTCATATAACTGTATTGCAATTGTACCATTATCTCCTCCTAAATATTTGGTTAAAGGTTTGGCAATTTTTGCATAATTTCGGACAAATTTTCGGTATTGTAGTTCAATTGTATTGGACAAGATTATTATATCATCCATATAAACATGACAAGTTTTTCCAACTTGTTCTCTTAATCATCCTTTGCTCTTTGAAATAATCTAGGGGTGTTTGTTAACCCAAATGGCATACGTAAGAATTCAAATTTCCCATTATTAATAGAAAAAACTGTTTTTTCAATGTCTGACACTTTCATTAAAATTTGGTGGAATCCTGATTCCAAATCATTTGTTGAGAAATATTTCGACTTTCCTAAGTTGGATAATATTACGGGTCTTGCATCGGGTATCTGTCCGGTATTGTGCTTTCGTTTAATTTTTTATAGTCAATAACTAGTCGATGTTTAGGATTTCCATCTTCGTTTTGACCTTTTTTGGGTACTACTAAGACTGGTGAATTATAAGGGCTTCTACTCGGCCATATATCTATCATCATTCTATCGATTTCATTATTAACGAAATATATAGCATAAGGATATTGTTTGCTTTAAATTGCTCTGTCATTGTCAGTATTTATTTCTTCTCGAATATCGGTTCGAAAAGGAATTGCATATTTATTTTAGAATGCTCCTTTTCAATTTTATTCATAAATTTATTTTCGAAATGTTTTATTTAATTTGAAATTATTAATAAATTATGAATTTTTTCTTTGTCGGAAAATTGAACGACGGCGTGTTTACAATTTTTTGATCCCAAACTGTTATATTCTTTATTACGCTGGCGTTCTCAGGATTTTTAAATCCCAAGTTCTTTAAACTTCCAATTTCTTTGGCGGACATTTCTACGCCGGCGTGCTCGAGATTATTAGATCTCAAGCTATAAATACTTATTTCAGTCATAACTGATTCACTTTCATCCTCTTTTTGAGTATCGCAGTATTTTTTATAATATACCCTTTCAATGGAAGAGTATTGTTATCCCCAATTAAACACAATTCGTGTTTTTCTTCATTGTATACAAGTTTTTTTTTGTATCCCGTTATATTCCAAGATGCCTTTTTCAATATCTAGTTTAGCACCTATTCTGCTTAATAAGTTGATCCCAATTAATAGATCAGATTCTAGACTTTCGATTTCATAAAATAAATATCTTACACCAAATATATTTATCATATGATAATATTTTATTATTGAATACTCATGGACTGTGGATACTCTTTTATATATTGATAGTTCATTTTTGTTTTGGTAAATTCACTTTTTAATATAACAGGCCGTGGCCCCTGTGTCGATTAATATTTTTAATTCTCTTTTTGTTATTCTGTCCACCCTTATTACATGAGGCATTCCTCTGTTGGGCGCTGATCTAAAAATGGTCCGCTTTAATGCTGTTTACTCTCATGGTTTTTTGAGCTGGTTTGGTAATTGTCCCTGTTGATTTCCTTTTTAATGGGGTTTGCGGTTCAGTTTTTTGTGTTTGACTTTGATTATAATTATTTCTTAGCGAAAAATTATTATATTACTGCCTGTTATTATTGTACCTGTTATAATTGCTATTCGGACGATTGTAGCTATTATTCGGACGATTTTGAATCCTAATGGATCTATCAACTTCCATAGGTTCTAGTGGGGGTTGAACTTTGGAATTGTTGTTAAAATTCCAATTGTTGTTTTGTCCAAAGTTACCGTTTTGTGGTCAATTATTATTCATGTTATTATTCCAATTATTATTCGTTCTATATGATATATTATTATTCTGTCTAGAATTTACTGGGTTAAATCTTAGGTTGTTTCCCTGATTTTTATTTTCATTTCTAAACCCATAATAACTATTTTCGAATTGGGCTCGAAAATTGTTAAATTCTAATTCCTGGCACTTTGCCAAAGCGTTCGGCAAGTCCGGTGGGTTAAGAGAAAAGAGAGTTTCTGAGATTGAACCATTCAATCCAGAAATAAATATTCGAAGAGCGTTGCTCCTAATTGTTTTATTTGATTCTTTGGTTATTCCGCTGTCTTTTCCATATGTCATTATGGTTTTGTTTATAAGTAATGTCATTTTCTTATTTACTTCATTGTATAATTCAGTAATGTTCATACGTCCCTGTCTAAGGATGCTTAATTGGTCTTTTATCGTTGTAAATAAAATCCAATCTGGAAAGAATTGCTTGAAAATTTAAAACGGTATCATGGTTGGTTAGAGCATCATGTGCTGCTCCCATGATTTTTTTTCGTAGAATTGTTAAAGCGATAAAGTATTGCTCGCTTTAAATTTGATAGAAGCTCATGGCAGTTTCTGCCGCTTCTCTCCAGCCTACATATTGGGTTATTTCAACTGTGAACTTTGGTAAAGATTTAACTACTTCTAGAGTAGTTTCGCATTTTACGTTTGGGTTAATTGTTTGGAATTTATAATCTTCAACTTCATTTTTGTTAGCTGTTATCTGTCCCTCTATCCCTTCAAATTTCCTGGTAACTTCACCTAATTGTACATTTATTAATCGGTTAATTAATTCCATAGTCAGATTGCTGGCGCTAGAGAACCCGCCCGCAGAAAAGGTTGGTGCTGAACCTCCGGTTGCCATTTTTAAATTTAAATTCTCAAAACTATTTATTACATTTTCCAGATTGTTTTTTTTAAATTAATTTTTAAAATTGATTTAGTAATGTTTAATTTTAAAACTTTTTAATGTCTTAATATTATATTTTTCTGCTCACGATACTTTCCGTTGGAGTCTTCCTTCAGTGTATCTTACGTTGGGGTCTTCCTTCAGTTAAATTGTTCTGCTTATTTCCCGTTGGGGACTTCTTTCAGTTAAATTGTTCTGCTTATTTCCAGTTGGGGTCTTTCTTCTCAGAATGTAACTTGTTGACAAAGTTTCAAATGGTCTTCCTTCCTTCTTTTAACGTTTTGTATTTAGGTTTCAATTAATTCAAAATCAATTCTGCATGGGTATTTCTTCTTTTCTTATTAATTTATTTTTTCGTCGGGTTTTGTTCACTTGCAGTTTTGGTTTTTTGTTTGGTGGTTGTTTTATTATAAATTTTTTCCACTTAAAAAAATTATTTGATTCAGCATGAGTTCTAGATTAATTTGTTATTGTTAATCTTTTTCTGAACTTTGTATTTGTACTGATTAAGTGTTGTCGGTGTTAGTTCACGATTTTTTATTTCATTTGTAATCGTTAAATTTTATTATTCTGAACTTTTTATATCACCGCTTGAATTGTTAACGACATAACTCATAACTCTTTAACCAGTCGAGATATTTTCATAATTTTTTGTTTTAATGTAAGGTAATTTTAGTACCTTTTTGGGTGGTCATACTATATGGTGTGATAAACACTAGATTTTATACTCGAAAATTAATGTATTTTGAGGCAGTTTTCTCAATTTTTATCCAAATTTGAACAATACTTTTCGTTTGTTTTCTTTGAAATTGCTAATATTGTACATATTTAATGTTTTCAAAAAAAAAAACTAAATATATTTTAAACAAAAAAAAAAACAAAAAAAATTTTTTATCATTCAAATTTTTTCTTTTTGACCAATTTTCAATCATTTATGCACTTTTTGTTTAAAATAATCAATAAATTTAACCTCATTTAATATTTCTGAAGAATATTTTATCATTATACATACATTCTTTTCAAGTCATTTAGTGTCCATACAAAGTCAGGAATTGAAAAACAAGCAGCCAATACAGAAAAACTAAATGCACGCCATACAATTTCGTACTGCGCTTTTAGCAAAATTTGCTCGAAGTCGCCCGTTTTTTACGCTGAGTTGAAAGTATCTTTTGCCTTGGAATTGCAGGATGGGACGTAGGGGGACACGATTTTTTTTTATTATGATAAAGAACATATTCAAGAACAAAACCTCATACGCCCAACACAAAATCCAACAAAATCCCATTTTTGACATTCCATCAAAGTTGAAAAATATTTCACCTAAAAATCGACCTCAAAGTCGGGATTTTCTTAAAAACTACCTGGTTGTTTTGCAACCAAAAACAAGAAATGAAGCTAACTTCGGCATGCCGAAGTTTAAATACCCTTGCAGTAAGTAAGAAGAAGAAGAAAAATCTTCTGACTTTTTGTTTTCTCGGGTACTGACATAAGGTAAATGTTGCGAAAGAAAAATGTTGCGAACGAGAAATGTTGCGAGCGAAAAATGTTGCGAACGAACTAAATGAATTTATATATATATTCCAGTGGCTGCTATATGATAAAGTGGTCCGATTTGAATAAAACTAAAACCGAAATTCTGGAATAATATATAGTGTCTATGTCTAAAATTTTTTTTGAAAATATGTGGAAAATTGGCTTAGTTAGATTTTTCCTCAAAATTTTCTGATCGGTCCTATGACAGCTATATGATATAGTTGTCCGATTTTGATCAAATTAAAATCGAAATTCAAGAATAATACAAAATGGCCATATCTTATTCAAATATTGTAAAAATTGGCTAAGTTATAATTTTTTTCATTAAAATTTACCGATCTTTCCTATATAGCTATATGATATAGTCGTCCGATCCGGCTCGTTCCGACATATATAGCAGTGAAAGCATATAGAAGACTATCTGTAAAGTTTCATCCAGATAGCTTAAAAACTGAGGGACTAGTTTGCGTAGAAACGGACAGACGGACATGGCTAGATCGACTCGGCTGTTGATGCTGATCAAGAATATATGTACTTTATAGGGTCGGAGATGTCTCCTTCACTGCGTTGCAAACTTCTGACTAAAATTATAATACCCTGCAAGGGTATAAAAAGTTCAACTGTGAACACGTGTAACTTCTAAGATACTGGACGAATTTGAATAATTTTTTGGATTCAACCCTTTTGAACTATTACCTGTCGAATGCAATAATAATAATAATTTTACGATCCGTTGCCATCAAAAATTTGATTTTTGCAACGTATCTGTATCTTTCCGGCCATAGTGCGACGCGTCGCCACGAGCACTGAAATCCTTCAGTACGAGGATCGGTCCGATATCCAAAAGATGCGATGTATGTTCCAAAGAGAACCATCCAGTGCGTTTATGTCCACGCTTCCTCAAAATGAAAAAGCAGTTGTGATCGAATTGCTTCGCAAGCGGTCATCAACTCCGTAATTGCACGAGCATCCATAAGTGTTTCACGTGTCACGGTCGGCATCACCCTTTTGTTCCATGCTAACAACTGCTCCTCCAGTGTACCGAGTCCTCCTGATACAGTATCCGCACCGATCCAAAGGATTTCCTCGTTCTCCACACGAGTTACTACTTCTGCCGATTCCTCCAATTATTGGGTTCCAACCGACAAGGTGAAATGCAGACGTTCCCGAGGTATTTTATAATACCCATGTCGAGTCTACCAAGGAATCTACCCGCTTCGAAAATGCCAACAGTTCCTCAAGCTTAGTGCTGAAAAGAGGCTCCGCGCGGTTAAAGTCCACCGCTGCTGTTCCAACTGTTTGGCCAACGAACATTCCGCGGAAACCTGATGCAGTGGTGACTGATGCAAAACATGCAATCAGAACCACCACACTCTTCTGCATGGGCACGACCGGCCAGTGCATTATCCCTGTTCGCAGCATTGGGAAAGTCCCTACTTTTAATTCACAAATTACGGACCATCAGTCACGGTCTATTTTCATCCAGATCAGATCCGACGTCACTTCCACGCAACGCAATTTCTCCTAGAAGCAGACGTTCCCGAGGTACTAGTCCTACCGTTGCCGAGTCTGCTTGAAATCCGTCCGCACCAGGGAGATTGACGAACTCTTACGTTTCGATCAGCTTCGTTATCTCTCCGGAGCCGGCCACCAGCCATCATAAGGAAGACCATGTTGCAACCCGAGTGATTGCAAGGGGGGGCGGTTTACGTGAGGGGCCCATTGTACCCGCTGCCCACCGAGCTTCTGAAAGCTCTTGCGGTCCAGTAATTCGGGCCTCCGCGCACTATCCATCGAGCGATCCAATGCTTGCCCGCTTCCCGCTCTTCTGAAAGGTTCGGCCGGTGCTCGGCACTCTTTCGCCACTCCTCGGCACCCTGTCTTGGCAGCGCTCGCCCGACCTGGGCTCCTCTGGATCTTCACCCACTCCGCAGCACTCTCCGCCGCTCCCCGCTTCAGCTCTCACCTCCTCATATGTTCCCGCGCCCCGAGCTAATGCGTCGGGTCAAATCCGAGTTCCACAGTCGGCCGCCATCGATCTCCCGCTCTCGCTTTAGCGGAGTATGTTAAAGCTTAGCATTTAGTCAGTCTTATGTATGCAGCGAAATACAGCTGATGCACACCGATTGAGCCCACGACGCCCCCTGCATTTTCTACTTCTTCATCTTCGGCTGCGCCGTGGGAATTTTTCACAACCTTTCCAGGAAATCTTTTGCGGAAGGACGCACCCCTACAAACACACTGGGAGAAATAAATCATGAATAAAAGGTTAAAGGAAAAGAATATTAAATAAATCGAAATATTGCGGCGAAAACTATGAGATTTTAATTTAACCAAAACTTAAATGCACTGGGAGAAAATCATGGAAAAGAGAGGTTTAAGGAAAACAAAAGGAAGATTTAAATAAATAAATTATTATTAAAATAAATCTAAATAGATCTCAAAGCTGGATGTAATTCTGATCCTTGTCTGGGCCAGGCACAGCTGGCTGGTTAGAGTTGGAGTTTTTGAATCAGAGGTCGTTTAACTCTGATGAGAGTGAAGGTTCTGATATTTCTTTTCCCCCATCCCCCTCCGGTTCCAAGACGCGTAGACAATAACTCAAATTTTTTTGCTCAATGCCAACAAATACAATCCATCTCTCGCCAACCCACCGTCTCATCTAAGTCACTTTGTCCCATCTTTATAAATTTTTTTGCAAAGAGACCCTGGCGGGACTGAGTCCTATCCCAGCCAAAGAAACTACTTCACAAATGGCGCGCCCTTTTTTGGTTTGCGGGGTGGATTTTTGTCTGTCCATTCTATGTGTGAAAAGATCCGCGGTAGACCCTCTCTTAAGACTTATGTGGCCGTTGTCGTGTGCTTTTCGTCAAAGGCTGTTCACTTAAATCTTTTTATCGATTTATCCACTGATAGCTTCATATCCGTTTTTAAAAAGTTCGTCGGGAGGAGAGGTCTGCCGGAAAAGGTGTATAGCGACAACGCCACAAACTTCCTTGGACATGTAACGTTTTGAAGGAGGACCGCAACGATTGATCGCAAACAGAACAAGTTAAGAGGATACAGGCTCAGAGAGGCGTCGATTGGTCTTTCATACCGCCGAGGTAACCACACTTCGGAGCACTATGGGAGGCAGCCGCCAAGCTAACATCAGACGAATTGAGCACCGACCTAGATGAAGTAGAGGCGTTGCTTAACTAGCGTCCAATCGCATCGAGGGAGAAGCCCTAACACCCGGACTTTTGTTAGGAGCCTCTAAACACGCTGCCGAAAGAATCCGACACATGATAAGTCTTCAGCAAGATCAGTTTTGGGTTTGTCAGTTTGTCACCGGTTCAAGGTGACAAATACTGTTTGCCGAAGGACTACATCGCCGGCCTGCAGCATCTCAACAAATGGAGCGACGGAGGCCGCGATCTGGTGGTTGATTTTCTGGTGCTTGTACAGAAGGTCAACTTGACACCGCAACGGTGGCTAACAGGTCCTTTGGGGGCCTTCAACGGGGCTGAAATGTAAAAATTGCTTAGTTGAACCAAAACTAATCGCCTATGCGCTAGCTTTTGCTCAACTGATAAGCTTTCCAACTGATGGCTACACCAGCGCAATAAATTTGGACGTCATCGAACCTCTATTCTTCTTCTTACTTCCTAGTATAAATATTTGAATATCACTAATGTAGAAAAGATAGAATCGGTGTTACGGAAAAAAAATCCATACGCCGATTATTCAAACTAAATTTATTGCCAACACCTGCCATTTACCTTAATAGAAGGTGAAGAATATTTGTTCTAAGATAGATAAGCAATAAATATCACATTCACCAAATAGGATTATAAAATATTAAGCTGTTTGATTTTAGAAATAAATTTGCAGCAGCCAAAATTTTCCTACTTTACAAAAATATTTAAACATCAAACAGCTTGCCAGCTTGTATGTTTGATCACTTTCGGTGGTTTTAATTAGTTATCATTTTTCGTCTGAAACACCACCACATCTTATAAATATTTTAAGCTGGTATTTTTGTTCCACCAACTGCCCGGGATCCTTTAAATTCCTCAATTCCAATGATTCTGAAAGCTTAAGCGGATGTTCATGTGAATCAACTTTGTTTTTTAAAGGAAAATTTGATTGCTTTGAAAAATAGTTAATGACCTGAAAAAATGTTGCGAAAATGTTTAGTTCCAGCTCGTACTTTAGTTGATCTATATCGATTTCTAGATAAATAAATTTCCTAACTATATATTTATAAAATTTTTATTTATAATAAAGTTTTCAAATTTTAAATCACATTTATTGTCAGCTTTAAGTTAAAAATAAATCAAGCTTTCACTATCTTAGTACCAATCCTTGGATGATTTTTCAGCTAAACTAGCTGGTAGCCACGCCCCTATGTTAGTACCAGAAAAATTATTGTTTGCCAAATAAAACAGGGATTTGGCGCTCGGATTCGCGTTTCGAGCAAGGTGGCCAAGCTTGGCTGCCTCCGTTTCTGTCTTGTGAACCTCAACTGCGGCAGCATGGGCAGCCGCGTGAGCGACAGCAGCCTTTGATGCCGCGAGTGTTCTTTGAATGGCTTCAGAGCGTTGAAGAGCTGCAGCCGCCTGCGACTTTTGTTTCAGTATTACGGCTTGCGTTTGTTTTTCTGTAGCTATACGTTGCTGATTTAATACATTCTCCTTAGCTGCCTGTAAATGCTGTTGTGCTATTAAGACGTTAGCTGATGCCTGTCTGGCCACTGAAATAGCATTAATCACTTCACTCGGTGTAGGTCCGAGACCCAGGGCATAACCAGTTTTCCATGCGGGCAAACCTTGGCTCCAGGGGGATCCATTCGAAAGTCTCACATTGTTAATGGTGGGCCATGGATAGGTGTCTTCAAGAACAAGACTTCTCTTTGTAAAGGCTTTTGAATTGAATTCGCAGATAGCATTAACAGTTAATACTATTAGCAGCATCAGCTGCATAATAGTTGGAGTATAATTTGCCATAGATGATAGGAAGAGAATCGACGGCAACCAATTTTAGGTGAGCCAATGGCTGGCGAGAGCTCTATTTATACCCGGGTAAACATCTTAGGGTCAATAATCGGTCACGTAGGAGCTTTTGAAAGCATAACTGAAAATGAGTAGTTTATTAAAATTGTTACACAATACGTAATTCATGGTTCCGTGGATTACTTAATTTACTTCGAATAATAAAATCTTGCTTTTTGATTGTAAATAATAAACCATTAAACAGTTTGATTCAGATACCTGAAATCGGATTGATGAGTGATAAATAGTCAGATGGAGCTGTATAGATTGGCAAGCCTGTTGATGTTAATCAATATAATTATTCTGAATAATATGTAATTTATTGTTTATTAGAAATGTTTTTTTTCAACAAAAAATACCATTGAATTTTTTGAGTTGCACCTGAAATCGTTACTTTTACATTGCTTTGTTGTCAACAGTGTTAGATATCAAATGATTATCAAGAAGTTTTTGAATGTTTTTTTATATTGAACATTCTTTTGGTGCTACCTAAATCAAAAGACCACTTGATCTCTATCAATAATTTTTTTCGGTCCTTTACCTTTCATCTACAAACCAAAGCCGACTTGACCATAGGTCTTAAATTAAATTAAACGTTTAATTAAAGTCCTTTCTAATTTTTCTCATTTGAATAAAATATATGTACTCGAAATATTTATTTTAATACGCTTGTAGGGTATTATAATTTTAGTCAGAAGTTTGCAACGCAGTAAAGGAGAAATAAAGTACATATATTCTTAATCAACATTAACAGCCGAGTCGATCTAGCCGTGCCTGTCCCTTTCTATGCACTTTAGTCCCTCAGTTTAAAAGCTATCTGAATAAAACTTTGCAGGTAGTCTTCTATATGCTCTGACTACTATATAACGGAACGGGCCGGATAGGCCGACTATATCATATAGATGCCATAGAAACCATAGGAAAAAAATTATAACTTTGCCAATTTTCAACACATTTTGATATAATTTTAAATCAGGCAATTTAGTTTTATTCTATAAATTTGCTTTTAATTTGATCAAGATCTAACTACTATACCATGTAGTTGTCATAGGAACAACCGGAAATTTTGAGGAAAAAATTATAACTTTGCCAATTTTTAAAATATTGTCATATAATTTAAGATATGGTGAAATACTTTCATCCAAATAAAATAATAGCGGATTTAATATTCAATGGTTTAGTTTATTTTGGGAGCAGGCAATGGTGCCGCTTCCCATATCAAAATGGATCTGCTCTTGACATTCATTCTTAGGTTCTATTTAAGCCTAAGTCTCCTGGCTGCGCTGCCCACAGTTGGACAGCAGAGAGACGGTTATGTATATCTTATATATAATATATATGTATGTGTTACTTAAGCGAGGGAGTTGTGGTATATGCATGCACTTGAGTTCGGCTGTTTATATGCATGCACTTGAGTTCGATCCGACGGTCAGCGC
>VNJV01008140.1:0-36085 GCA_008042635.1 Drosophila nikananu
AACACGGCCATGGAAATCAATACGGCTCCCATATCTTTTAGCCCTGCGTATCTGAGCTCCTGCAGGGGGCTGCTGCCAATATCCCTTTACAAAAACCAGCAGTGACTAGGAATAACACGAAAAACTAGGCATTTACACAAAACAAAACAAGGCAATAGCTTTGGAGGAGTTGCTCCTTAACCCCATACAACTTTCAAACTGAAATGAGTTTGATTATTTGCTTATAAAGATCACTTTAATGTCTTGTTAGGTATTTTATTATTGAAAATTGAATACCTCTTAGCTTAGTTATTATAATTATTCGACTATGTTAAGTCACAATTTCTCGCTTAATTATCTCAAACATTTATGAATACATTAAAGAAATATAGGTACTTAATTTCCAACCCTTCCAACATATATACCCAGAAAAAGAACACATATGCTGGAAAGGAGGAGCAAAGCTAGCTGACAATACTTGAATGCATTCCGCTGCTGAATCATTAGCATTGGCGTCAATTAAACTGAAAGCTCGAGTCTGATCAATGGGCTGCTGCCCTCCTCCGCCGCCTTCCAGCCAGTGAAATGAATACCCCGGCTGGCTAATGCAAATGGCATTGCATTGGGTAATCACTTACAGCAATCATCACTCCTCGTTGTTCCGAGGAGGCAGCAGGGGAGCGTTGTAACAGGATCAGGCGACAAGCAAACAAAGCCCCGAGCCCGGGGGGAAATCCTTGGGTTCCATGTTTGAAGTCCAAGGCTGCGACGGCGTGTTTAGCTCAAAATTAGATAAATGCAATTTGAATTCGTGTGTAAGTTGTAGGAAATATGCCGCTGGGAAATCAGTTGTCGTTGTCATGAGTTAATAGGCGCTGGGAATTGGCCCCGTTGAGGGGGTGGTGATCCCCTCTCATATGACGGGCTGGCTGATAATTCAATGCAAAAGTGGGCACGAGTCAATAAATATTAGCACGAAGCGTTGGGGCGCACGGGAGCGTGAAATGGACAGGGTTAGACAGCTGCCTGGCGGACCTCCTGCCCGGCAGGAGAGATGCCATCTCTCTGGCTATCGGGAGCCGGAGCCGACCTAATCCAAACCCGAACCCTGGACCCCGGGCACTGCTGTGAGCTGTGAGCTGTGAGCTGCGTGGTGTTCGGGGTCATTTGGGTGACGGCGTGGAAAATGCAAAACAAATAATCGCTTCTGGCCAGTGGAAAATCAATAGAAAAAAGGATTTCCTTTTTTGTGCAGGACTCTCTCTGGCCTGTCTGGGGAATTGAGGTTACAGCAGCATCCTACAGCCACATCCACAGCCACAACTACATCCATGGACAGAGCCACATCCGAGCAGCAGCTGAAAAGTGTGCAGTAAAAATAGCCATAAATAAATCTGCGTAAAAATAAAGCATGTGCCAACAGCCATAAACATAAACAATGCAACTTTCAGCCCCGTTTTCGCAGCTAGTTTTCTTGTTTTCTTGTTTTCCATTTGGAATGCCGGGGCTTTTATAAAGCGGAAACAAAATAAATTTTACATAAACATTTGCCACATAACAAAGGCGAACTTTAATGACTTTTGTCGTTGCAAAATAATTGTGCGTGAATTTTTTCGCTGCCACCACACAAATCGCTTTTCTGGCGAACACAAAAAGAGGCGTCTCGGCTTCGAGTGGCAGGACTCGGCTCGCTTTCAATGTCCTGCTGGCATTTAATTTCACGGACTGTCGTCCATTTTATGCTTTGGCAACACTTTTGACTTTTATTTTGAGGCGTCCTCAGGCCTCCTCGGTCGTTACGCCCTCCCTGCTGCGGCTTGTCCCCAGTCGGTCTCCGTTCTCCGCCCCCTCAGCGCCTCTGCGGCTATTTAGGAAGCTGTCGTGATTGGAAGTTGATACCCTCGGCCGGGCTGGAGAGCCGGCTTTAGCAGGAGCGATCTGGAAACGCTTTAAGGACGCCTCGCTTTGTCCGCCTGGCAATTATGTGCACACTATGACGACTCGGCACTTAGCCGCTCGACAATGACAGGACGACACGGGACAAGACGAGCAGGTGGGAAGGGCTCGTATCACTTACAGTCTGGCAGGCAGAACAAAGGCAATTATGGCGTCATTAGAGCCAGATGCAGCAATTGCATAGGCAGGAAGCACTTACCCCATATCGGTGGCAGCCAGAGTGCCGGAGTGGTTAAAAGCACAGCACAAAGACTACAGGTACAAGTCGTGGGTTGCCAGTGTGGACCTTTAGAAAAAATAAACAAAAGCGCATGTAAATGAGGTTTCCAGATAAACGATAGTTATTCCTTTCCAGAAATAAAAATTCAAATATAAATTAAGGCACTCTTTCTTAGTTTATTAATTTATGAGCACAAAGCCAAACTAGCTAGATTAGCAACTCCGCCGGCAAGTGATATCCCAAATTCATCAAGTGCCACCCACTCTTAAGGCATTATTTTGGAGTGCATTACTTCATCACTTTAAGAGGGTATTCTGGGGCTCCTTGGTTCATGAAAACCAGCCACATTGAAGGCGAAGTCAAGCTCGGGGATAAGCTTCAGACCATGGCAATAAAATACATAGAACGGCTATATAATTATCTTAACATCCTAGAAACGAGCTTGGAATTTGCTGATCACAGGACTAGGGTTAGCAGCAGACTCAAGAGACACCACCTCCACGATCTTTAAGACAGTATTTTTGTATAGTACATTAGAAATAACAAGAAAGTATAAATAACGTAAGAATTATACTTATACTACTCATAACTCAATTATAGATTCATTGTAAGCAAAAATATTATATGCAGATTCGGTTAAGTTGGCACAATTAAGTAACAGTATAATCAATTAATAAAAAAAGAATCTTACAGGTATAAAAACCTCTATATAATATAGCTTCAAACTTTGCTTTGTTTCATTCTTTTTTATTTACTTGTGAAAATGGAGCATAGCTCTAATTGGAGACTCAAGAGAGGGCCTCACCACCTCATTCGGTGAAGGTTCACGGAAAATCCTGAAGACCCTTTTATCACCTTGGTGTCTCTATAGCCAAGCTCATCATCATACAAACTTAACTCTTAGATCACTCTAAATTTCATAGCCAAACTTGCAACATAATCATAGAATTCGCATGGCTCCATCGAGTTACTGCTTAGGTTTAACACTCGCTGACGGCAATCGCAATCCAATCAGAATGTTGTAAAAATGTAAAATGATCAAAAGGCGCCGTGCTGGAGTTGCCGCCGCCGCATTTCCAACTTCAATTTACTGCACTCGCTTTCTGGCGCGCTATAAATTCGCGGAATTGATATTGAATGCCCCCCGATTTCCATTCATGCTCCGATTCGCTCTGCTTCGCATCGAAACGCTCGTTCGTCCGGGCTTTCAATCAATTCAAATGCCAAACGTCTAACAAATTGTACGATTTTCGATTTTCGAAGGCACCTCTTGGGGGGGGGGGCGGTCCCTTGGCTGGGCATTTTTTTGTTATTAATTTGAGCTTGGGGCGATTCGCGATTCCGCTTGGACTGGCGCTCCTCCTGCCATTTCTGGTCCACTGGCGACGGCCCTGATCTGCTGTGTGGATCATTGAATGGGACGGCTCCTGCGCTTTGTGCCAGTTCCTCGAGGAGCCGCTGCTCCTTCTCTTATTTATGGCACTGGCCAAGGGCGGAAACAAGTAATTTTTCATTATTTTAAATGAAGTGAATTGCAGTCGGTTGTTCCTGGTCGCCTCTCCTTGCTTTCATTTCGTGCTTCATAAATAATTTATTAATTATAAAAGTTTCTGGCACTCTTGGGCGCATGCAAATTCCTCCTCTCTCTCACTCTTTCTGTTCTGTTCCCGCCTCTTGCGGCAACAGTTGCAAGTGAAAGTTCGGCCAAATATAGCCAAAATATTACTTGCAATGTCATTTTGCGACTTGCCAGCAAAACTTTTTATTAGTTGGCACTGGCACCGGGCAGCTCAGTGGACTGTTTGTCCAACTACCAGCTCCATCTTCGGACGGACGGGCGGGCGTATTTTTCATATTTTAATTGACAAAACTTTTTGGCAACTGAACTGATGGGTTTTTGCTTAGTTTCTGTTACCCGGCCCTAATCAAACAGTGGCACCTAAGAAGTGACTCGGACAGCACAGCTGGCAGCCTCAATCAAAGCGGGTTTGCATTTAAAGTTTTCAGTTAATTGAGAGGCAAGTTTTTAGGGGTCCCCTTGAATATGGAAAAGGATATGCGCTTCAGTGATACTTTTTCTTTGGTTTCTGGCTTCAGTTAAATACAAGTTTAGTTCGTTCAGAAGTCAGAAGTTATTATAACAATTCCTTTTCCTTAATAATCCCACATTGCCTTGCTTTCATTTTATTCTCCTTTGTAAATTTCTAGGAGTTATTTCCTGTTTCCCCCAAATATGTTATGGCCAAGCCTTTAAGTGCCTGCAATTTAATGGCTTGCCAGGCGACACTGCACTTGCGAGTCATGTTTGATGCATGTGGCAACAGCCATCGTCACTCAGGCTCAAGGCAAATCCTGCGGCAGTCGCGCACTCAAATTGTCGCAGCATCCTGCCCCAGCACCAAGGACCCTCTGTGGCGGGTGTGTGTGTCAAGGTTTATGTCTAAATATGCAAATACTGCTTGAGCAGGGAGCAGGCTGAGGCCGGGGGCGGCGCTTGGGCAATGCCTCTGAATGTCTCATAAATTCGTGATTAATGTCGCCGCTTTGATTTTGTATGCGAAATGCAGGTTTTAATGCAGCTGCCACTTTGGCACTGCATTCGGTTGTCTGGATCATGCAGCATTAATGGCTCCTAGATGGAGTCGAGTCTGCCTGTGATTGGCTTAGACGCTCGCAGTTGCGTTAATGTGTCAGCCTAACGAAATTAGCATTAAAATTTACCAGATGCCATGTGTGACTAACTCAATTTTGGCCACGAGCAGGGACTTGGCGAACAAAGGACATTGATTGCCGGCGACAGGCAAACTCGAAGCTATTTAGTGCTAGGATAGCAGGTCACCTAGAGGTTACGTCATTAAGCTGAAAGCATCTGAAAGCATCCCTCCGTTAATTAGTGGCCTGCACTCAGGCTAAAAAATAAATAATAATCGCCATAACTGGGGCCATAAATATTTATGAGGTCGCAGTGGGTGCCGGAATCCTTTCAGGAGCCCGGACTCCATTTCAATTTGATTGAAAACACTGCGGCCATCGATTAAATTAACTGCTCTATCGAATTACGGATGCGCCGCATGGGCGGCTTTCATTAAATTGCATTTAATAGCCCGAGCGGAGTGGCGAGTCAATATTTATTAACGACATAATCAATAATTTGTTCTCCCCTTAATGAGATTAAAGTGCAGGCAGTTTACACACAAAAAAGTTAATGCATTTAGCCGTGTCACGAATAGAGCCCAGGCGAAGCGTTCTCCAACTTTTTAGCCAGCTATTTTTTCCTGGCTTCCTTCTCTTCCGTTCACTTATTTTTTAGACTCCTTGTTTTGGGCCCCTCGGAACTTTTCTGCACGATTGCGCCAACTTTCATTTCCGGCAAAACTTTTGAATTTTCAAGTAACCATAAACTGGCTAAGCAGGAATAAAAAAGAGAGGAAAATCGAGTGTGCGACGAGCGAGTGTGTGTGTGATACTGCATAATTAAGCCCCGCAGTTTGGTGACATTAAGCGACATTGAAGGCTTTCCAACAATTTCCCTTTTGCCGTTCTCCTCTTCTTTTTTTTTGTTGATTCCCCCGGCTTCTTGCCAACTTTGGCCAATTGTTTTTGTAGTTTTGTTTGTTTGTTGACTGAAAACTTAAGCCACCAACCAACCAGACCAGGGGTCTGGACCCCCTCCCAGCCAGCAAAGTTTGCGCGACTTAATAAATTAATAAGCCCAGCCAAGAAAAATATGAGCCGCCTGTCGCCCTGGAGAAGAGGACTTTCGGGCTCGTCCTTGCGAGTTCATCACCGCCATCGGGAGCCGCGGCATCTGGCCCGGCTAATTTGTCGACTTGCCTGGTGATAACCATCAGAGGATTTGGATTTGGCCGCGCCTGTTTGTGTTTGTGTTTGCGTTTGCGTTTGTGTTTGCATATAATTAACGCGACTGTCATGCGTGATGCTGCTAAGCGACGAATGATGATAGGCCCCAAAAGTATTTAAGGGTTATGGCCTGGAAGTGAATTATCATAAGCCCATTGCGTTTGATGTGTGGTTTATGAGACAGCCGAGGTGTTTGCCGCGGGGTTTATTATGGGGTCTACGCGTGCGCATCAAAAGGGGATGGGTGTTTCCCCTGGAAATGTGTTATTGTATTGCTTGTGCTATAGCAACCTAAAGAATCTTGTATCTAATTACTTAGAAATCATCTTTTTCTATTGAATAATGAGCTACGGTGACCTTCTAGTTGTAGTCCTCACTTTCCTGTTAAATACTTCAAATTTGGCTTACAAAAGACGTCTTTTAAGGCCTTCTTTCCAAATCATTTAAGTCTTAAAAGCGCCCCAATGCCAATTTGTGGCTTTAGCTATTGGAAAGAGGGGAGACAGAGTGACTGAACCAGTGAATGACTGAGGAGAACTGGATAAAGCCTTGGCGAACTCCATGGCCTTCAGACGCTGATTTGATTGCGGCTTGTGGCCCAGAAGAAACCGGGGAAAGCTTGGAAAATCTGTCTCAGCCGCAGATGCGGTTGTGAGGTCAATCACTGCAATTACTTTCGAGAAATTCGGTTGAGTCGATAAAGCGAGCCAAGTTAATTTCTGGCCAGTCAACCACCATTCACCGGATTATAAAAGTTAGTTGTATTCGGGGACCGCAAGAAATAACCTGGCCAAGAAATAACCTGGTTGACACACAACTTGTCAGGCGGATTGGCTGCGCATTCAAAACTTTACAATTTGAGCGGAGAAACACTTGACTTAAAATATGTATTAAATGAATTCCTGCAGCAGGGGACAGCAACAAATGTGTCAAAACTTTTTGGCAGCGTGTAAAATTTATGGCAAAAGATTTGCGACCGCCCAGAACTATGTACGAAATGTTGACAAACCAAATGAGTGAAATGAGGAAAAATCTGCCAAGTTTTCTGCTCAAGGGCCACCCGCCGCCCACACTGCCTATAAATAAATAATTCCCGACATGGGTAACACATTTCCCTGGCAGCTGCCAGCAGTTGAGAGCGGCAAAAAAGCAGAGGGAATCCGGCAAGAGCAGCTCCCCAGCATTCTGTCTTCTGGCCAAGTTCGAACATGGCCGCAATTGTTTGCACGTTACGTGGTCATGTAGCCGGGTCAATAATTGGTTTTTTCGATAGCAAACAAGTTGATTGTGATTGCCAAATGATTACACGAATCACACGGACCGGCACTGGTTCTCTATGGCCTGGCCGTTGGCCAGGACCTGGCCGTAACCGCATTCGAAAATTGGCCAGCCAAATGGCTCACTCTCGCAGGCAGTTGAGGAGCCCGAAAGAAATCTTAATCTCCTCTCCGAAGCCAGCAAATTGCTGTGCGTAATTATGTTTGTGGCCTGTGCCTTTTTCCGGCCAGTATTAAAATTTTGATAAATGCCTCGGCCTCTTCTGACTTTTGCCCATTGCATTACGTTACCCATCCGCACCGTGGGCCCCCCCAAGTCTAATGAAGTTCGCAATCGTCCTGGGCGAATTGTTTGCATACCTTTTGGCCGGGTCCGGGGCAAGGAAAGTGATTGCGAAATCAGTAGATACGAATGGCAGGACTTTATGGCAACTACTTTTCAATCATTGTCGAGCAGTTTCAGCCCTAAACGCGGGGCAGGTCCTGCAGGGACATAAAGAGGGGAATGGGAATGGGTTCATTGGAACTGCAGCCTCTCCAGGCTCCGATAACTGGCAAAAGAGTTACGTTTCGGTTTTATTTCGTAGCTCTCTGAAATTGTTAGGGCTTTGGCTATGCCACACTTTTTGACTACACAATTTCGGCTGACGTCTTTACGAGCCAGGGCTCAACTTGAGCGACTTTAAACGACATCAATAAAACCAGCAGGCATTCAATAAAAATTTCTAGGCTGTAGCACATTTCGACGCTCGCTTCCTGCCACTTGGCATTCAAAACCGGAAAAAAGTAAAATGAAACGTAAAAAACGAAGAAAACGGGTAGAGCTTAAGAAGCTGAGAGTTGGAAGATGAGAGTTTCTGTCGCCGCTTTTCACTTTTTTTTGTTTATCGTGAAAATGCTATTAAGCCAATAAAGATTAAAGATTCTAGTTGTTTTTGGATGTGGCTAATATTGTGAATTATGAGTTATAAATTAACAAGGACTTAACATATTGATATGACATAGAAAACAGACCTTTAATACTGTGGATAAGGGAAATTGATCTTAAAATATACACTTTTTTTAATAAAAATAATTGCTAACCGATTAACATCGATGCATTGTTTATATTTTAAATATTATATTACTGGCTTAAAGGTATGATTTGGGACTACACTCGTGTCGTCTTATCATCGAACTCGTATTGATATCAAAACGGTAGTAAGAGTTATATTGTATATTCCAGTTTTTAGTGATTTTCTTTGGCAATATTAATTTTAAATCATTAAATACAGATTTTATGATCTTATTGTATTATTTTTTATTATTTTAAAGTATTTCTATACACGTGCTGGATATTAAAATTTCAGTCAAAAGCTTATAAGGCAAAGAAGGAGTCATTTCCGACAGCATCAACGGCTAAGTATACATTGAATTCTATATTTTACAAATTGTGTTACATTACAGTTAAAATTGTAAAAATTAAATATTATTTTTAAAATTAAATATTAATATTTATTACATAATAAAAACCAGCACGGAAAACGTTTCCTAATTTAAGTAATGATTGATTTTCGTGATCAAATTGCAAGATGCAAGGTTTCCCAAGGTTTCGTATCCAAAATAATTTGCTTATTTTATTTTAAGGAGAAAAATCTGATAAAAATATTCCTTGTTACTGTTTTTAATGAAATATTTTCACTATTATGAATGTATCTCTATATCTTCTTACGTTCCGATCTCAAACCTAAACCTTATGTGTTCGATTTCAGGACATATTCCTCAAGTCAAGTTGGTATTTTTGATGGCACAGCTTTTGACCTCCTGAAACGGATTCCCAGTGTGGATTACGCTTCGCTGACACTGTGACAGCGCCAAAAAAGGTGTCAAAGTGCCTGTGGTTGGGCGACACTTTTATTCGGAGCGACTGGCTTTGGGGTTTTATTGCGACGACTGAAATCGGAGCACAGTCATAAATAGAGCGCCGGGCCACACATCTTTGTCAAAGGCTCATTATGCAAATTGTGCACCGACCACGCGCCAAGCTAATTTGTCACTGTCTTCAGTTGTCAAGCGGCACACTTCCCCACCTTTGACGGAGGCGGATGGATCGCACGGAGGCGGTTGCCAGGACATCTCCATCCGCCAGTCGCCAACCGTCAGCTCTTTGCTTTGCTCCGTCCATGTCCATGGCCCAGAGGCACTCACTCGACCGGTGGCTGCTGCTTTCAGCTCTATCACTTTCATTTCCTTGGCCATAAATTAGCAACACGATGCGCCCAACGGCGCTGGAGCGACTGCCATCCGCACCCTCGCAGGAGGAGGGATCCCGACGACTCCGGGCATGGCTCTTGCTCTGGCTCTGGGCTCAAAGGTAGCCATATTTCCTAACCGCCTTCAACTGGCTTACGGACTGGCTGACTGGCTGACTGACTGACTGACACACTGGGCGAAATATTATTCCGTTTTGTCCGGCTGCTGGATGCGTGCGGAATTTATGATTACTTCCGGGTATAATGAAGCAGCCACGTGCGAGCAACTCATCCCTTCCGATTCCGATTCCATTTGGATCGCCCCTGCGGAACGCTGTGTCCCCGCCAGACGCGTCTAAACAACTGAAGGCTGCGAGTCCACTCAGGAGCCGGCACTCCACTTCGTTTTCCTGGGGTCGCGATGAAAAACTGCATCTGCAACGGCTTCTCAAGTGGCCCAGGGCCATGCACTCCTCTCACTCTCGCTGTTCGCCACTCGAGAAGCCGCCAGTCTGCTCCCGGAAAGACTCAGACTCCGGCCCAGACCCAGGCCCTTTTACACTCTTCTCGCTTTTCCTTCTGGCAGCCGCTGCTTCTGACAGCGGAGACAATTTTCAATTAAATAAATGGCTCGTTTTTTACGCCAGACGCACAATGGGACCAAACACTTCAAACGGCGTCTTAATTGGGCAACCACAATGTAGATTAAGTGGCTCGCCAAACACATTGTATGACTTTGGGCAACTAGTTTGAGGAGAACCTTTTCATATTTTACTAAAAAAGGGTTCAGATTTGACAGAAATATATTTTTCTGGTAAGTATTTTCCCTACGATTTGTCCCATAGTTCTTGAAAGTTATCATAATGAAACAATTTTGCAGCTGGAATGTTTGTGAATTTCATCGCAGGCTCACTTAGTTGAGACTCAATTAAAACTGGGCCCCAGTTAGGGTTTAATTGGGTCTCAGCCTCGGCCTGGCTTAAGGTCATGCTCTGCCAAATACAAATAATTAAAGTGCAGTGCCTCTTAACGCAGAGTTATGGCATAAGAAAAGCCATTGCTCACCGTCACACCCACACACCACCCACCCAGGCGGGTGGCACACACAGATGCTCCTCCCCACACACAGAGGAAGGGATTGCCAACAGGAACTTACATGAGTTGGCCATTTACCGGGGCCAGTCATAAGCCGCATAATCTATGAAATCGAGTCCAGCGAGGAGCGGGATGAGGAGCAGCCTCCTGGCGGCATCATCAGCAGCAGCAGCAGGAAGCTTAAACCTGGGCGAACGCTCCTGGCTGCTAAGTTAAAATTATTGTACATCGGCTTAAGCCCTTCACCGGGCAGTTGGCTCAGTTTAATTGGGGATGCGATGGCCGGAGGAGGAGCTATAGGGACTGAGGCAGGATGAAATGCTTTTAGCGCGCTCCATTAAAGCCCCGAGCCGGACTGCATATGCCCAGATTGCGACTGAGATAATGATATATGGACAGCAGCATGCTGGCCCGACTAATGAGCCAAAATGAATTGTTGCCACATCAAAAATCAACGCAATTTGGCTGGCATTATGTAAAGACCAGAACGTGGCAGGCTCAAAGGCGGAGAGCGATGGCAACGAAGACGGTGTTCGGCTCCGGCAAAGTTAATTTCATTAAGGAAATGAAAAAGTCATATATCATTTTTGCCAACGTCTAACATGTCCATTACAAAGGCAAACGCCCGGACATCCACCCACCCAGCCATGGCCCCCCGCTCCACACGAGCTGGGCGGCGGGGAAATCTTGGGCCGGGCGCTGTGATTGGGAAAGGAAAGAAAATGGCCAAGAAGGAAATGCAGTGCCCGAAAGTTAAATTAAAGTGTTGAAAATAGCCAAAGCCGAGTGTAATAAATGTTCCATGCCGTTGCCTTTGACGTCCAGGCCCCAAATTAAAATGCATAATTCAATGCTCCGAGTTTGGGGCGTGGGCGGGGCAGGCGCTTAGCCGGGCATTAGCGCCATTTACATGTGAGTTCTGAGGGGGGGAAAAAAAGAAATCCCAAGGAAGGCAGATAGCTAAAAGTGTTTCACGTTTCACGGACCATTAAACCCCGAGTTCGTCGAGTCATTTTGAGCGACTTATCGCTCCGTAGCCCGCCTGCATTGTGCCGCCTGATTGATTTCTTTATGCGTAGCCGCCAGGAAGGAGGGCTCCCTCAGGAAGGAGGCCAAAGGACTCGCCGCTGCTGCTGACAGCCCCCAGAGTCGCTGGAATTTTTTAATAAGGCTCAAAAGGAATTTTTATATGGGTCTATGAGTGGGTATTTTAAACCGGAGCGAACAGCAGGAAGAAAACATAAGCGGAATAATGCGAAATAAATAAATCCACACGTCTGAAGCAATTACATAAAATATTTTCAGATATTTCGCATTCAGCCAGCCTCTCGATTACTTTTCAAATTTTGAGTTATGAGGCTGGCACTAATTCTTCAGCTTCCCTCCCTTCGGATTCCTTCTCTATTTCAGTCCTATCTCGATTCGGACTATTCGGCATTTCCTGCATTTATTCAGCGTAATTAACAAAATTCCCAGGTGTATACGAGCCTCGGTTGGGGTTCAGGTTCAGGTTCAGCTTCAGCTTCAGCTTCAGGTTCAGGTTCAGGTTGAGGCTCAGGTTCGGATTCCTGTCTGAGTTTCGGGGCATTTAAAATTCAGGCTGCGTAAATCTTTTATTGGCACGAAATGCCTAGGCAAAAGGTCCGCCAAACAGAGTTGCATAATAAATTATCGATGCGCCGCTAGGAATTTTAAGTGGCGTCCCAGCCCGGGCGCTAATCAGCGGCCAGTCAGGAGATTGCGAGTCCCCCCGAAGTCGGTCGTGGAAGTCAGTGGCACTACATGGATCTCTCCTGCTCTTGCTACACTTTGTCAGACATTTCACTCGACCCCACTTGTCGCTTGTCAATACCCGCAGACAAATAAATTCTGCTTATCTCGCCGACAAAACCCTTTCTGCACTTTCTTTTATGCCGCCCGTTTTACTGCTCTCCTTACAAAGTGCACTTGGCGGCGCTTTTGTCCGCCCAAGGAGGTCCTTCGTCCTGACTGCCTGCCTGCTCCTTTTGATGTTTTCCCTGGTGCTGGTCACAGTTTACGAGGAGCAGAACGCTGGGCAAGATAAAACTTTGCCGCACCTTGGCAGGTGCCCCTGGAAGGGGGGCATTTACTTTGAGTTTTCATTTTTCCATTTGTTGTTTCCCCCGGTGTCGTGGCAGTTTATTGTTTTTATTGTTTGATAATTATCGTACAGAATGCGAAATGCATAAAAAAGTGGGTCCAGGAAGTGAGCACAAAGGACCTTTGTCTGACGAGAGAGAGTTCAGCTTTAGCGTCAACACCTAAATGTTCTTTAATCCCCCTGAAATCTCAGCCAGCTGAAGCAAATACCCTCGAAATCGTGCTACACTTCTACGGGATCCAATTTGTCGCCCGTTGTCCTGGGTGGGAATCCGACTGACGGTTAATGAATGTGTCGCCATGCCAATCGTGTCGCTTATGTGGCCCTCGTCGGGTGGGAAAACTCCGCTTTTGATCTACAATTCCCGTGGGAACGGAACGCCGCTCTCGCATGCAAATTCATTAGGTTAAACATGTGTACGGGCCCCTGTCTCATTGCATATTTAAATGGCGGCAAAGTTACGCGTCTTTTTTGTCTTTGGAGGCGAAGATACTCCCGGCTGATTGATGGCTGGATATTGTAATGAATATTTGATTTCAGTTTGCAGTAATCACCTGGCAGACTCTCTCCTCTGTGCAGCTCAGATAGTTGACACAAATGTCAGAAATTTGCCACAACATGTGCCAGGCCCCATTGACATCGCATCCAAATAAGTGACATAATTAGCCACAAAAGGCGCCAGGACATGGCCCCAATCTTGAGTTATTTCGGCAGAGGCAGAGGCAGAGACAGGTTCCTAAGACAGCTTTCAATTTGTGCAAATGCACTCAAGTTGCTAAGAAAGGCTATGGGAAGGAGCCGGATCTCGACAGACGACAGCGACAGTGTATTGTCGTGTTAGCCTTATTGACTGGAGCTGGAGCTGGGAGTCCCTTCGTCTGGAGTCTGTCTGGGGGCTTGGCTTCTTATTAGGCTGCCTGCCTTTGCAGCTGCCAGACAAATATTGTCTTTCTCGGGCTTAATTATTCACGAGTTCACCGCCCACTAATCAGGCCATTGGATTTCAATTTGATTGAGTGCCCAGACAAGGATATTCATACTGGCATTATGCAATTGTGAGGCCAAAACTAATTTATTGATGTGCCGCATTTAATAATGGCAATTAAAACCGCACCAAATCCGAGCCAGGGAAACTGAGGGCTAATGAGTTCCTGGCAGCACGTGCAGGAGGTGCCATAACATTTTTTCCTTTGAGCCAGCAGCAGCACAGCTCCAATTAGCTGCAGTTGCAATCCTTGCGGCGCTTACGTGACGCCAGGACTTGTGCCAGGATTTGGCAAAACTCGGCGCAAGTCGAAGTGCTTATGCCCGCTAATTTTCATAGTGCAGATAACGCGGCTTACATCATGTCCTGGCAAATTAGTTTAATGCCTGAGAAATCCGATTCCGCAGAGCTAATCCAATCTATTACCCGTAATTACGAGGGAGTGCAAAAAACGTAATGAAAACGGAAGCTATGGGAACAGAAAAAACTCCGCCAATTTGGCACAATCATATCGCGTCGGCTTTTGTTAATATTTATTATTTATGGCGACAATTTGCCAAACGCTGGGGCCAAGCCCAACGATAGCAATCGGGAATAGCGGTGGCAATGGAGGAAACAGTGGCAACGGTGGCAACTTTGTGCCACGATCAGTGGAACGACGCTTTCGGCATGGGAAAAACTTTGCGGAAAACTTCACTTTAAACAATTTCACGCCCGCGGATGGCGGCCATAAAAGTGCAGCGCCAGCGGAGGATACACAGGGCCAACTTTAAGAATTCCTTTTCGCCAGCCGACATCCAACATTAAGTGCAGCCGGGGCTGGGATAGTGCATAAAAGGCAATAAAATGCAATTATCTCAAACGGCATAACTGTCCCGTTTTTGGCAACGCTTGCCGGCCCCATAAATTGTCAAAGCGCCTTGCCAACAGAGGGGGGGAAAAATCCAGGAGAAAATCCCGGGAGGGGGGCGGCTAAAAGTGCGGCGGAAAAACAGCGAGATTGGGACTCGACTTTGATCTAATTTGTCTGGCAGCAAATGCAGTTTAAAGCGACAGTCCCTCTTGCTGGAAAACATTTTCCTGGAAAATCGCATATTAAAGCTCATTGGGGTGGTGGGTGGCGGGCGGCTGACTCCCCTTTTGGCCATGTTTGCAAATGAGCACGCCGCCATTTTCCATTGCACGTTGCACACTTTATTAGTTTTCATACGCGCTACGCTCGCTGCTGCTTCTGCCGCCCGTCGGCAAAGGTACAAAAGTTTTTCCGACTCCGCCAAGCCCCGCCCCCGCTTGTCCCGCCCATTCACCACCCCTCCCCTTCCCGGGGGGCGAACAGCGACCGTGTCAACCATGCGCAAGTCAAATGCAAAACATGTAACTTTGGGCCCATGAAACTTTTGCAACAAAAGATGCAAATTTGCCTCCCCGCCAAACGTGAGTTTTCCGATGGGAAATGCACTCCCTGGCAGAGATGTTTAACGGTTTAATTTTGCATGCAAATAATTAGTGCAGCGCCCGAGAGGGGGGGCGGCTTTAAGGGTGCAATCGAAAACTTTTACCATAGCCATAAAGCGAAGCCATGGATCGGTTGTGGCTGTCGTGCAGCACTCAGTTTCGTTCGTTTACTCTGCAATCAGGCTAACATGGGTTTCAGATTTCCCAATTTGTATATTTTAATTAATTTATATTGAAGTTAAAGTTAGTAAACGATTTAGTCAAAGATTCAGGAACAAACATTGCGCATACGCAGTGTTGAACGGAAACCAGCTGAATGCACGCAATAACCTAACGTATGAGCTGGTGAAATAATACAAAAAAGGGAAAACAAACAGAGAAAAGTAGCCAGGGCTAACCCTGTGAACTTTCTGGACCATTTAGCAGCTGCTAACGCTCTTCCCCCACTCCGCAAATAATCAAAGGAAGTTGTTTATTGAAGCGCCGGGGGCCAAAAGGAAATGCCCAACTAGCGGCGTGTAATGTTAGTTTTATGAGCACGTGTTGCCATTTTTATGGCTCACCCCAAATCCGCCGCCTTGGAAAGTGAGAGGGGGGCAGAAAAGCCACAACAAAGTCCAAGAGCAACGACGGCTCATTCAATTAGAAGGCAGCTCGGCAGCTGCAGAATTTAAATATTTTCAGCACAGAGCCACCGCAGACGCAGCCATAAGGAAATTCTTTAATATTTTGATTAGAAGTGCTTGCGGTTAGCCGCTAAACGCAGTAGAGTTGCCTTTCCTCCGCCGCTCCTTCCGCTTTACTCCCTTCTACTTTCCTCTTACGAGTTTCTATTTTTTCTTCTTGTATTTCTGCAATGCAAAATGATTTTATTTGACAGGCATTGTGCGGTGTTGCCGCAGGATGGCAAACGGGACGGGCGACGGAGGCCGCCCAAAAATGTATGCAGCATTTTACGAGTGCAAACTTCCAGCGAAGGGGTTAAAATATAGTTGGTGTACGAGTGACTGTGTGTGTGAGTGCAGCTGACGGGGGGGGGGGAAAAAAACGGAAACGTCTGTGCCACATCCGTTTCCGCCTTGATGGTTATAACTTCTTTTTCCGGCGCTGGCCAATCAACGTTTTTGTGGCCAGCAGCAGCAGAACATAACCAGAACCAGCTGTTGCAGCTGTCCCAGCGCTTTTCCCAGAGCTTTTCCCAGAAAAACTCCCCGTCCCTCCCGCTCTCGCACTTGTTATTTCGGTGCGTTTGGCCCGTAAACTTCCTTCTGACAGCTGCACTTGTTGTCCAGCAGCCCGGGCTTAGCCCCTGAGACTGAGACTGGAGCTGGAGACCCGACCCGGTGTCACAAACAATAACAGCACAGAGGTGGAAACAAAGCATGTGGAAAAGGAGTAAACATGTGGCCGGCTCACCGAAGATCGAATGACCTAAGACTCTGTGAGATGGCCGGGCATTAAGCGATTGATGTGGGCCATATGTTGACAGGCTTAAGCCGAATCCCAGCAGGACAAATTGCAAGGCTCCAGCGGACGAGATGCCTTTTCGCAGTGCAAGCTGACTTTTTAAAGAAAAGTTCCCTGACTGATATAATTCATTATTTATTTACTTAAGAACAGCTGCTAAACCCTATTCCAAAACTAATCACCTCTCTTCGTTTCCAAGGTATTTTAAGCACTAAAATTGTGAATACCTCACTTCTCTATGCCGTAAACAGCATTCTTAAAATAAACTGTCACCAGGGGAAGCTTCGAATTTCGACAGGATTGCCGGTCAGGCACTCAATTTATTTTTTGGGGACAGTGAAAATAAATTTCGGCACTTGCTTTTAAATGCCGGCAAACAATCAGCATTCTGTTGTTGTGATGACGTCTGTTTGATCTATCCATTTGCATTTGCATACGGGGGCCTCACACCTTCTTATGTGTACACACAATGCATATAAACATACATACACACATATATGTACACACATACACATGCGTGTTTGTTGAGGGCGGCGGACGGTGAATGGGCGTGGCTGGGCCAATTCATAACAATTGCGTTTCATGTGCCGGGAACTTGACACTCAAGTGCGGCATGCCAACATATTTGCACTTGAATTGCCGGGGAGCGAGTGGCAACTGCAGCAGCAGCAGCAGCAGTTTATATGGAAATTTTTACGCTCACGTATATTTGCATGCACTACTGGCAAAGCACTGGAAAATAAGGAAAAAGGATACAGGAGCCGGTCGCCGACGGTCGCTCGCTTTCGGGGCCGAAAGACGGAGCACATTGTGGCAAAATTGCAACTGAATGAAGGCAGGGCGGCCCTCTGATGGCAATCAATTTGCCGGATCCCGAAAGTAATTCGCTTGCAGTCGGAAAATTCAGAATTACAGTTTGACGAGCCCTGGAAACGGACCCACAAAAACCGTTCTTAAAGCCACCGCAACTGGGTTAAGTTTTAAGGCCAGTCGCCTAGCCTTCCTTTGAAGTCCCTGGTGGGGAAAATTGCATCCGGGCCCTTATCTTGGCCATAAGCGTAGCGAAAATAAAATTGTCTGGCAATTGCCGGCGATGGTCGAATGGCAAGCGGCAAACTACCAAACGGCAATCGCGTCAAAGTTGCATATTAGCATTTCAAACGAGCGCCAGTTAGCCGAAAAATTGCTGCCAATGGTCGCCAAGAAAAGTGCGCCAAATTGGAAGGTGTGAAGGTGCAAAAAGATGTGCAAAAAAAAGGTAAATTCCCCATTCCCGAAAGGAGCACAAAAGAAAGCCACTTAAATGCAGATTACAATAAAAGCTGCACAGGGAAAAGTGGGAATCTTAGGGCATATCCACTTGAAGATGCTTCCTTTTGGATCTCTTTAATATTTAAAGGCTTAAGGTGAATTACTTTACTACTTAAATACTATAAACCCAAGTAGATGTACAATACTTAATGTAAAACGGATATTCTACAACATTATAAGGTATTATGTAATGAACAGCATTACTTACCTCTTAAGTTATCTTTTCATATTCAAAATATTAATTGAAATACCATAAAATATCACAGAAACTATCTGAACTTCTACAGCATCCCTAAATTCCCTCTGTGTGGCATTGCTTTTTGCTTCTGACGGCTTTGGCTTTGGCTTTCGCATTCACCACTTTGGCATTGGCTCTGTTTTTGTATAGTTTGTCCTGCCACACAGCAATTGTCTTTGCATCCTGCCACCTGCCCGTTTCTTGGAGTGTGTGTTTGGTGTGTTGGCCCTCAAATCAAATCGTCAGCAGAGGCTTCGCCTTCAGCAGGTCCTTTAATGGCCGCCGCATGCGAGGTCTCTAAAATAATTCCCTAATGCTTGTCACAGCCATTACCAGCAGCTAACAGCCGGCAGGATGCAGGAGGCACGCGGCACCGGGAGCCAGGACCTCAGCCATCAGGAGCAGGAGTCGCTCCAGCATGCAAAATGCAAATGCCGGCGAGCAGGTGAATCACTCAAGCGGCTCACGTAGCCCAGGTAGACGCTGTCTGCACAGGCACAGGCCACGGCGATGGCGGTGTGTTTGTGACGGTGATGGAAGCGGTGGCAGAGTACAGAACAAAAACGCTGAAAACGTCACAGAACGATTCCCGCTGCCAGCACGCATGACGAGCAGCTTTCGCACTCTTGGATGCTCACTGCATCTCCTCGCCTTCATTTAAAAAAATATCAAAGCAAAACAAAAAGGAAACTGAAAACATTCGTAAAAAAACAGGAAGCCTTTAATCAAGAGCTTAAGCTTTAATGGGAGAGTTTGAAAACAAAGTTATAGTTTTACGTAGTTTTTATAATCTGAAATATTAAGAAATACATTTTATTTAGAGCTTCATTAAAGGCAATGCTTTAAAAACTTCCTATCCAAGTTTAACTCCGAATTTTAAAGCTTTACCAGCTTCCCCCGGCATTCCAACGCATTTTATTAAATTTTATTAAAATATTCACAATTGTTACCCCTGGAAAATAAAAGTTTAAAGCATTCCGCAATTGCTCTATATTCCTGGGTTTTGTGTTCCCTTTTGTTTGGAATTTTTTCTTGCCGGTTTTGATGCCCTTCGCCCACCGACTGTCCGCTGCAAGGCTAGCAGCCGTTTAATAAATTGCCCCCAATTGTTTCCTCTTTTTGGGTTACGTGCATCACTGCGTCGCATCCACAAGGCATCGACAACAGCACCACCGCTTGAACCACCTCGGCACCCAACCACCCAACCACCCGGCGCGACTCACTGGATTTTCGGCAAATTATTTCCGCTTATTGTGAAATGATTTGCGCGGCGGCGGCGGCGGGCTTTAAGGCAAACTTTATTTACCCGCGCTGTTTAAGCATTTCGAAGGCCTTTGATTGCGAGTAGCTGCAATCTCGGCAATTTATTTGCGCTTTAAGCAAATTCCGGCAAGGCAAAGTTGCCACAAAGTTATTTCATTAGCTGCAGCCGAGGAAAAATACACGGCGAACGGTTTGGAGGCGGGGACGACGACTGCTTAAAGGAGGATTTTATTAAACTTCAATGCTTGTTAGTTTGTTGGCAAGTTTTTCCTTGTTGATATTGTTTCTTGCACCTTTTGCTGTGAAATCAGAGCGTGAGTCATTTGGAGGGTAACTTTTTTAATTTCCTCGCCGTTGTCTCTGTGCAGCATCACAGCTTCAGTTGGAATCTCCCTCCACCTCCACCTCTCTGTCTATCTCTGCAGTCAACGCTGCGTATACTTAATGCGACGTATACGTAATGCGGCTGTCAGCGATGAGGACAAATGTCAAGCCAAGCGAGCGACTGTCCTTGACAGCTTTATGTGCATTTGCCAAAGCGCAATTCGTTGTTCGCCCAACGGAGAGGAGAAAAAGCGAATAGCCAAAATAACTTTTAATTAAGACATTTGCAGGTCCAGAGAACCGACATATTAATTTGCTGCTGCGAATGAAGATGAAGGCCAGATGGACAGCGGCAACAGGCAACAGGCAGCATCAGCCGCAGCAGCAACATCCTTCAGCAGCAGCAGCAGGAGCAACAATAACGACAAAACTATATGCAAAGTGTGCGAGACTTGCAAAACAAATTGAAACTCAAATAAATGTCCAAATGCCAGAGACGGTCCAGAGCCAAATGCAGTCAAGAGTGATGGGGCAGGGCAGTCTTGCTAATTGTTAGTTTTAAATATTGAAAATGGCTCAGATAAAGTTGTCTTACCTTTTAGCATTCGAACTGGGACAGCTGGAATACAAAGGAAGGAGCCAGTGCTGGAGATTGGAGATGAAAAATGAAAGCTCCCAACTGACAGCAATTGGAATTGCTTACGAGTAAACTTTCGAGATAATTGATTTTTGTTTGATTTCATTTTGAATAAATAAAAGTGTGTAGAAAATATATTAGGAACAATTATGCTGCCGCACGCTGGCTGCATACAAAATTTCCAATTAGGAATAAATGTTACAATAAGAGGGACTACAATAGAAATGGATATAAAAACTAACCGGAACGGGCTTAAAGCCATATTTCGAGAAATTGAATTCGGTTTGATTTCACTTTGAATAAATAAACGTGTAAATAGAATGTATTAAGTACACTGATACTATCAAAAAGGAACTAAGCCACACAACAGCAAGTGATATATAAAATTATATAAAACTCTGCCAGCCTAGCCGAAGATTCTATCGAAGACTCTGAAGCAAAGGCCGCGGCGTGGGGCGCCAGTGGCCTCCTGCTCCTCCCTGTTGCGCAGGAACATCTGGTAGTCCATCAGAGTCTTGGGGTCCAGAGGTCCCCAATCGGAATGCGGTTTCAAGGAGTTGGAAATTCTGCTCTTCAGTGAGCCCTTCGGCTGCTTGCAGTTGGCATATAAGGCCCAGTAGACAAGCTGGCCGAGTATAAAGCCAGTCAGTGTCCAGCCAAAAACTGAAAACAAACAAAAGGACTTTTAAAATGTTGGTAAAGTTAAGAAAATATATATATTTCGTACTTTGAAAGCCTAGGGGAAATTCGCGATCGTTGTAGGTGAGCGGTTTCATGGTGAGCAAAGTGTAAACAAGGATAGTGATCATGGTCAAAGGTGTGACTATGGACCAGCAAATCCTGTAATAAACCGAAGTCTTGATGTTCAGCATGTACTCCGCGTCCTGGCAGAGCCTCTTGGTACCTTTTAAGATTTTAAAAATGAGTTAAAGAGTTTTAAAGTTTAGTTATATATTTTACCATAGATCCAGCCCACGGCAATCAGCTCAAAGATGGCCGAAACCAAGGAGACAAATGTCACGCCGTGGTAATCCAGCAGCGTGATGATGTGCTCGCCCCCGGGAGTGATGTAGACCAGGCCCACCAGGAATCCCAACGTAGACAGCCCCACCACGATTATCCAGATCTTGAGATTCACAAACCGATCCTTGATCACCGTCATGATGCAGCTAACCATTCCCACGTTGCTACCCACTCCCAGCATGAATAGCATGGCGAAAAAGAGCAGTGAGAAGAATTGCGGGACAACTGTCAGCTTGGAGATGGCATCCGGATAGGAGATGAAGGCCAGGCCAGGACCCGCCTTCACAACGCTGGCAATGTCCTTGGTGTTCGATTCGTGGGCCAAATTGCCAAGGATACCGAAGATGATAACACCCGACAGCAGGGACGTGAAGGTATCCAGCGTGGTCACAATGTTGGCATCCCGGTAGATATTGTGCCCGAAGCGGTTGTACGAGGAGTACATGATGATCACGCCAAAGCAGACGGCCAGCGAGAAGAACACCTGGGTGACGGCGTTGTACCAAACCATTGGCTCCAGGAGCTTGTGCCACTGCGGCGTGAGGAAGTACATCACGCCATCATAGGCGCCCGGCAGGGTGAGAGCCCTCACCAGCAGGATGAACATGATGACGTACGGAAACAGGGCCAGGACATAGGCCGCCTTGCCGGAACTCTTAACGCCCCGAATGATAACCAGGGTCACTGTCAGCCAGGAGAGGCCCAGCATCAGGGCCAGACTGCCGCTGGGGTAACCCATTCCATCCTCGAGCGTGTCCGCCTTCCGCTGCACAATGCGCTCCAGGTAGAGCTGCGTGGAGGAACTGATTGTGCAGTTCGGTGGACCAACAACCATAGCAACCTCTCCCGTGGCATTGACACATCCTGGGCCCCACTCCTCGCGGCAGTAGCTCCACGGCAGCTCCGATGCAAAGGAGTCAAAGAAGTAACGCAGTGTCAAGGCCATCACGGAGGCATAATACGTGGCCAAGACGCCCAGAGCCAAAAGCTGAGCATAGCCCACGCCTGGAAAATATATTTATTATTAAATATTTGTAAAAATAACAATATTTCTTCGCACTTCTGCTTATACTCACCCCTCATCATGGGCGCGAAATCAAAGACCTGCACGATTCCGCGACTGGAGAACTGGCCCAGCAGCATTTCCATGTAGTAAATTGGCTTTCCCACCAGAAACAGGACAGTCAGGTAGGGAATCAGAAAGGCACCCCCTCCATTTTCCAGAGCCGTGAAGGGGAAACGCCAGACATTTCCCAGGCCAACGCTTAGAGCGATGCAGGACATGAGAAACTCCAGCGAGTTTCCCCAATTGTCACGCGGCTTCTGGTCCGGCAGCATCTCAGACGATTCCAATGCCATCGGAAGCGGCAATGGCCTGATCAAAGGCTCCACGCTCTATAGAAAATAAATATGAATTTATATATATATTTAATAATATTATACTAACACTTTTCTATTGGTCATATGGGTGAGTTTTAGATTGCTTCATACTTCCCCTGAATATTCAAGCATTATGTAAATTCAATCAATATTTTCTGATTAGATAAAGGCGATGAATTATTTTTATAAATGTGTGGTTAAGATAAAAAGCCTATTATTATTTGTATAATTATAAATCTCTTTAAATCTGGTAATCAAAAACAGTTTCTCTAATTAAATTTCACAAAGTCGTTTGTTTTCTAATCAAACTTTTATTTCAAACTAAACGTAAGCACGTTCCACTACGAGAAGAAACCCTACGCCTTTCGCAGAATTCTAGAATAGAGATACATTTTTAAACAATTTTCCAAGACTGATAATGTGCCAATGTCAGTAAAGCAAATCACGATTCGAATGGAGTTGTTAGAAATGTGGAAAAGTAGCACCGCTGGCACTCACCCCGCTGGTCTCCGGTTTCGAGGGCTCTTCGCCCGCTGGGATCTCCGCTTTCAAATCTTTCATCGTGGCGCGTTGCTGTGGAAGAGAAATAGAAGCGGCGACAAAAATTAGAGACGAGTGGCAAACATTCTCAGACGCCTCTCGAGTTCGAAATTCAAATTGGTGCCGTGAACTGAAGAGAAGTGCATGCTGACATGCCACGAGCCAAAGTGGTTTGCATTTGGATACAGGGGAAACACCTAAAGGTAAACTCCATAAAATTAAGAGCTACGCAGAATTATAAATTAACTAACTATTGAATAAAAATATTTGCATATAATTATTTTATGCGTAGAGAAATTTCCCGAATTTATTGATTTATGACGTAGCCAAGTCTGCCTGTACTTTGATAAATTGCAGGCTGATGCAATCGCATCTAACGATTTCTGCACGCAGCTCTTATGATATATTTTTGATATCCAAAGGCCTTAATTGGTTGGGCCACAGCACTGACCCTACGTACATTTCTTAATATAGCTCTCTTTTAATTTCAAGATCTTAATACCTTTTAAGTATTTTTTGGCCTGGCCAAGACAGACGTGATTTTGCAGAATTTTTACAGCCGGCACCATGTACACAAAATCACTTGGGAACAACTCACTTAAAAAACAAACACTTTAAAACAAAACAATTGAAATTGAAGAAGTCTTTGTTGCTTTTCACTTTTTGTGCGAACTTTGGGAACCGAATAGAGTCACAAGGAGCAGGCGATCGGTAACCGTTTCCTTCACATTTCCCTTTGGATCGCTGTTTATCACAGTTTATTTGTTTGTTCCCCTCTTCAGACAAGCTGCCCGTTGCGTTTGATGGGACAAATGCGATTGCAGTGAACCGGGGAACGCCGAGAGCCCTTTATATAGAACCTTCTCACTCACTGAAATCGAAATCGGAAAAGGCCGCGATCCACTCAACGGAGAGAGAGCTACAGAGAGTTGCTGGGGAATCTTCAATCAGCCGGTCAATTTAGCTGATTGATGGCCGAAGCGGATTTGGGCGGTCGCGACGCTTTGATTATCAATTAAAATTAATATTTGGCAATGTTTGCACTGAAGGGAACTATTCCGTTGATATATTATATTGATGGCTGGAAAGCTACCTACGGGCAAGGTTCATGGTCGTTGTTTCAATCGGAAAATATGCATTAAAAAGGAAAGTCTCAATTGGATTAGTAATGTTATGTATTTTAATTATTTATGGATCTTTATAGACAATTACATGGTCTTTTGTAAGTATAAAATTTTATGAAGAGATGCTGCCTACTTTTAGGCTGTATAAGAGATGTAGGAAATGGTAAATATCTTTAATTATTATAATGGAAGATTTCTTAAAAAGAAATCAAAGAGTGACATATAAAATTATTTAAATTTTAATAAACTTCATTTTTTAATATAATTTAAATTGTGTAATTCTAAGCATTCATTAAAATAAAAGATGTGACCATCTTTTCGGCATTTTCCTTATACAGTAGCGCATTTCAATAAGCTCATTGCTGTATAGCAACTCTCATACAAAAGCTGATAGCCCCAGAAACCGTTACTCAATTATCATAACATATAGCAGTCAGCTTTGTGAAGATCACCAAATCTAACCGAAATTCAAACAATTATGAGACTTACTTTCGGCTTTAATCGCCATTAATTTATTTACTCCCCCCAACAGACACTTGAATATGGTTATACCAGAGCTTATCAAACCCATTGCGGTTTTTATTTATGCGCATCCGTTGCTATGTACTCTCCTTAGGTTAAATATAAGCCAAACAAGAAGATTTATGGAGATAAGAGAAGTTTTGCCAGCGCTTATCGAAGATCCCAGTCGCAGTGATAACCTTGCAAAAAAAAAACGGCATGACTTCTATATCAAAATGAAACCAGAATTATATGAAATATTGCAAGTAAAACAAGGTACTTGCCATCATGAGTTTTTGCTTTTATTTAAAAAACATCATAAAACATATTTTCAATTTGAATCAATCAGGGGTGCTCCAGTAATCGTATTTTTTTTATTTAGATTTTACCAATTCTTTCGATTTCGCTTCTAGGTGCTGCGGAATGTATAATTTTCTCATTGATTTTTAATGCTTGATTTGTGCTTTCCCTTGCAACAATAGCTCATCGTTTATTCGAATTAAAACAAGGCTTTTATACAAACATTTTCAGACATTTAGTTGACTTAACACAGATGTTTAAGAAATTAGTTTTGTCAAATTTGAGGTGGAGCTAGCAATAAATTTTTTATAAAATAACTACGAGTCAGAATGATCTTGTGGTGGTGTGGAATAAACATCAATAGACCACTGAGTAAATAAGATCTGATATTTGATAAAAGGAAATTACTTTTCATTTGGGCCAGACTAAGGTGCCCGTTTTACAAATCGAAACAATTTTACGAAATCGAAAACCGCAGCACCGATATTTCGGTTTCAAATCGAAATCGTAAAAAATGTCTTTGCATATATTATGCAACCGATTTTAAATTAATTAATTTTCTTTCAAACCTATGCTCTGTTTCATTTTCTCTCTCTGCATATAATGAGACTAGGAGCTGGGTGAGTCAATGACCCGAAACCTCTGTCACACCACTCGGTGGTTTTGATAACCGCACCACCTAACCTAACCACTATTTTTTGCATAATTCGCCGGGGCTTATTATTTGATGCCACAATCACAACACGCTTCAATTGGAGATCTTGTCGCTGGCAAAAATCGCGGATATGCGCTAATAGTTAATGTCAACGATTCACTAAGCACATAGCGGGGTAATGCAAACACAACCCTCGAAATATGAGAACCCAAAAGCGAATCTATATACGAGGAATCCAGCTGGCACATATAAGCAGACAGACAAGCAGTTGGGCGTCATTCTTGGGGGAATATTTTAGCATCTTTATGAGGCTGAAACGAGATGGAAAGTTTGAAACTGGAGTCTAAGCAAGAACAAACACAAGTTGAGTAGTATTTTAATTTTACAGCCAAGTGTGTGTGAGTTTTGGGCGGGATTAGACACATCGGAAACTGGAACTACTCAAACAGCTAATAGAAACTAAATGCTAGCTAAATATTATCGGAACCGAGGTGAGAGGCGGTTCGAGGTGTTACCCCTTTGGATGTGTGAGTTTCCAGTGCCTTGAAGTCATAGTTCCCTTTTCGCATCTGCAATTACCTGGTAAGCTACCACCTTGACGGTAATTACAGACCAAATCTGCACTAGAACGCATATTCAATGCCAGACGACGCCTGTTATCGATTTGTGACTATTCCATTTGCAGTGCAGCAATTATTTATAGTCTCTCGACTAATTCGCCTCGTCGAGTGGCCCGCTGAGATTTGATAACTGAGGCGAACCACACCCCGAAATAGTGATAAGGTAAATGGCTAAATAAATACGCTGAAGAGCCAACACTCGAAATCAAGTGGAATATCCCAGAGTGCGAGCTGAGTGTAATCTAGGATTTGCTTCCACCTCGGAAAATCACTCGAGACTCACTGTGCATGTCCACTATTACTACATACTGCCTCCGAAACCTGTCGTCGCCTGATAAACTAGTTTCAGGTGTGCGCTCCCTGTGCTCCCTGTGCTCCCTGTTTGCCTGCCCGAAATCCAGGTGAGCTGCCGCCTCAGGTGGCAGCTGCAGCGGGCCCTGTGAAAGATTGGCCCAAGAACCAGGAACTGTGCTAATGCTAATTAATAATTAACATAATTGCACATAGATTGCTATGTCGTCAGAAAAACTGCATTGCGAATGAGCCGAGGCTAGGCAAAGAAAAAACTAATGTCAACATCAATATTTATATCAAGATTTGTGTGCAGAGAAAAAAATGGAACGGCAGGAATTTCTTGCGATTGACTTGATTAATTTCAAGTTTACATACAAAATTAATTCTTGTACTTCAAGTGGCTTGATATCGCAAAGAATTCTTGAATATAATTGTTTGAGAAATCATATTTTTATGTTTTCCATTCGATTAAGATGAAATATTTAAAATTTAGACAAGAAAGTCTCGAATTTTTAAGGAAAGCATTGTAGGAAACGGGAATAACCTATTTACTATTTATTGAGGCGTTCTTAGAGATCTTGTTTTATAATTATGATTTCTATTATTAATTCTCCCTAAATATTTATGTCCATTTTATCTACATTCCAATGTACATATACTTTTACTATGTTATAATCATTTTAAATTATTTTTAACAAATAGAACGTATGGCTTAAAATAAGTTAGAATAATATGGGAAATAATTTCAGCTCAATCCACTCTTCAACTTGATTATTTAAATTTTTTCTTATCCCAGAAGTACTATATAATAAATCCACATATAAATACTGCTCTTGTTATATTGATAAGACAATAATAATAATACAAATTTCCATTTGCCGCCTATTTTCTTGCCGTGTGCTGGCTGCTCCTAAGACAAAGAAAGGAAAGGCCCGACCGGACCCGATAACACGCCGATCGGAGAGGCACAAGCACCCGAGAGAGCTTCGCCTCGTCTGGGATCGGAGATCCCGCGTCACATATGCCGCCGGTCTATAAAATGGGGGCGTCCAGACACACGCAGACTCAGTCGCACAGAGCACCAGACCGGACCACGACCACGATCAGATCGAGCGTCGCCCCCTGCTTTTCCGCAGGCCAAAAATAAACCAAAGTCATCGCACCATCGAACCAAATCAAAAAGTTAAAAAAAGCAAAAAATAGAAAATACATTTCCATCTGCACAGCGTATCGATTCAGTGTCAAGTGGAAGCTGCGTAGTTGCCCGCCAGGAAAATTGTCAGGCCAAAACATCTTTCATGTCTTGCCAAAATCTTCGCTGCGTTCAGGCCAACGACGTAAACAGCTGCCGCCGCACTCGCCAAGCGGCGATGTCAGCACTTTAACGCAACGATAACGAAAAAAAGGAAAAAAAACACACACAAATCCACCGGATAGTAAAAATATCGTGAAGAAAATAAAAACAGAAAAAATTAATAACTCAGAGAGTCATTCGGGAGTGGAACAACTTTCCGGAGGCAAACAAAAACTTGAAAAAATTGATTTCCTTAGCCTTTTGCCAGCACCAACTGCATGGGTAAAGTTATGAGAGTGAATTCGTTACCGCCGCCCGCCCACAACTGCCACGCCCACGCCCGCTCCAAGCAACAACGCCAGCATAGGGAAAAACAATTGAAATTGAAGAAAATCGAAATCTATTTTATGTTCAGCAATTTGTGCAAGAGAAAAACTTTAACGGAGTATAATTTATTGACACTAAACCGAAGCCCGGAAAGTGAGTGAATTGCCGCAGCAGTGCAACCGCAGCACAGAGTGACAGTGTTTGTGAAGCGTTAATAAACATACATTTTTTTAAAGTTATTAGATAAATTTCGGTTAAAATAAGCACTTACCCATTACACAGCACCGGAAAAACTTGACTTTAGTTAGAGATTTGTCGAAGCGGAGCGTGGGTGGTCGGCTGAGCAAGGATAACTAGAAATAGAGGTGAGCTATGGGTGTCAACATTTAAATATACTTTACACATAACTTGTAAAAATTAAGTACATAAATCTTATAGTGACAATTACGGTAATTATATATTTACAGTGTGTTGAGTAAAATACAGTTAATGTTATGTTAGGCGCCCTTTTACAGGTTTTTTAAGGGTGTTTTTTCAGGGGAAATACACAGACGCAATCTTCTTCAATAATTGGTTACTTTTAACTTCATTGTGTACTATTTTTAACTCATTTAAGCAAAGGCTAATACTAAATGTAATGTATTAATAATTCTGAAACAAGGAAACTATTCATTTAAATTAGCAAATTTTAACAAGCAAATGTTAAAGGCCTTTCTATGCAGGTTCCCCCTAGCCACAATTTCCAATTTAAGATTATATACAGCTTATTAATTAGCTTTTCCCTCAGCTTTCTTTGTTCCCTGACTATAGGTTATTCAAAATACAAAGTCTCTGTCGAATTTTCTCCCATAATTAAAGGAGCCATAATACAGTAATAACACGGTTCATGCCTGCGCACAATAAGAAGATCAATTACGCCTCGATTGGCGGTTAATTTAACTGCCTATATGTTCGGGGGCAGCCGGTTCGCAGGCCCACAATAAAGTAATATTCATTTTAAGCAGCAGTTTAATAATCATGTTAATTGCAAAACGGTTTAATCGCCAAACAAACGAAACGCACATCGGCAGCCACAGCGACTACCCTATAGAGGAATGAAAGCTATTTACTTCCTGAAGAAAGCCCCAAGAAAATCCCCAAAATAACCTTGACCCCATTTGCCAGAGTGATTCACGCGAGAGTTGTCAACTGCGGAATGCTTATCAAGTGACTTCCTAATAGTAACAGGCAATTAATGCCACCGGCGTCTTAATTAATTTGAAAAGCTCATCTGTTGGGTTATTTTTTGTTGCCCCCTTGTTTATTTAAACATTTATTGACCTAGTCTGTGGCGATTTGATTACGACCCGCGGCTTCTGCGAATATATACTTATGCATATTCAAAACTGCTGGTCATCTGACGGCAAGAGATTTCTGAGATTTCCAGAGAAAGGGATTAGACCTGGGGACATTACACATTGTTCAACTTGCAACTTGTCTCAATTACCACAGATGTGCGACAATGTGAGCGACAGACGACGGGATGCCGGCGTTTAAATTAGATGTTTTGTATTTCAAATTTATTCGAGCTTTTATTACTATTGTATTTCATTATTCTTGTTGTTGTTAGTGCTCCTCACACGTATGGAGCAGATAAGTTTGGTCAATGGCTCAGGCCGGAGACTCGCAGATTCGTGGGTTCGGAGACCCAGACTCAGTTGCTGTTTGGACACCCGACGTTTTGGTTGTAGAAAATTTTCCGTCGTTGCGTTCCCGTTGTTCGTTAATGCTGATCACCCGCGAAGATACAATTGATCCCAATATAAGCCGTTGAACCGACAATTCGCAAAAGTGTCCGCTAGCCACAACTCGAAAATGCGGCTGATTGTCAAGTTCAAGCAAAAGAGAAACTGACCGATCGAAGACTAGTGGTTAAATCAATTGAAATTGTGATATTTTATAATTAACAAAGAAGGCAGAGTGATTGAAAATAAATATAGAAAGTGTGATATCAGATAATAAGGAATTAAAATAAGTTGGAAAAGCACAAGGAGTGTTTTTAAAATAAAGTAAGGTATAAAGTATATTTCTCTTTCATAGAACTAATTTGTTGCATTTTAACTCTACAAAAGTTATTTCCAAGCTATATTTTAAAGCATTTTTTCATAAAGCTTGTACTTCTTTTATTGATATATTATTATATGTAAAACTATTATCGTTCAGTATTTTTCTTCCGGCTTTATGCTTATTTATTTTACAGCGAAAAAGTACGCAAACTCATAATGTTTAAGTTTCAGCATTTTCTTTAAATCCTTTGCTTATTTATAAGCAACTTCCGCTTCCTTTCAACCTCAATTTCAAGAAACAATGTATCCAACTAAGAACACTTTCTGCTCCAAACAAAGCCATCAGTGCTCGCATTCAGACTTGTGTATATTTATTTTCCCATTTTAATTAGGTTTGTGAACCCATTTCGGGAAATACTATGTACACTGAGCTCCGCTTCGATTCAGATTTCGCTATATTCCCGATAAGCGGCGTTCGAATCAGAAGTCACTCTCGATTTTCCTTCGCTGTGATTGAATTTGTTTGTAAACAAATAACGCCGTTCAAGGCTCGAACTTTAATGGTCAGTCGCAGAGTGACACAAATCGAGGGCCTCGCTGCAATTGAATTGGAATTGTAAATTGAAATTCATATTTCGCCACTGCCAATGCACTGTGGCCGCGCAGCCCAATTAATCTGAGATCTTTGACGCTTCTTCGACGTGCCGCACCAGATGTTTCTAGTTTAAGTAATCGGTTCAATGTCTTTGCGTTCCGGACTCTGGGCTTTGGGCTCTGAGCTCTGAGATGGGAAAACATCACGATTCTCACTTGGTAATTAAAGATTGCCATAAGCAATTTAAGCCCAGATGTGAACGGTTAGATTTTTGATAATGTCGGATGTCGGAGGCAGCCCAGCAGTCGACTTTCAGTCACATTTGTTTTAGTTTTTTGTTCATAAATGAACTGCATTCTTTCCCTTTAATAGTTTGCAGTATTTTCCTTAAATTTACATTAAATTCATGATTAGTTTTCATGTTTTATAAGACGCAACACTCCAGAAATTTTTCAGTTTAAAGTTTTTATTTGTAAAAAGAAACTTTTTTAATAGTAATTAAATATAAGTTTATCGGTTTATTTCCATTTCCTTTCTTCACATGAATATATATTATATAATATATGGAACATATACTTCTTTAATTAAAATGAATATTATTAATATAATATATGGATCATATTTTACTGTCCTCCAAAACTGCAAAAACCTTGAAAAGTAACTTGTTCCCTTTACAAAAACTAAAAAGCATTTAATTGATTTTTAAGATGTTTTGTTCCGGATTCCCTTAAATTACACATTCACAAACATTTCAATAAATAATTCCGCTTAAGTAAGCGCTTAATAGGAGGAACGACTCAGTTATGTTAACTTTGGTCTAACAAATTAAATTTAAATTTAAAATTAATTTCCTTTCAAATGCAGGAAACCATTGATTTAGATAATTATTTATACATTCTTTTTACTTAAAATTGCATTAAATTATATATTAATATTTATAAAATATATATTTCTTTCCCCCCACAGTACCAATCCGCAGATCAAAATGGTTGGAGTTGCGGCAGACGCCTCGCAGGCGAACCAGCTGTCCTCGGCGAAAAACCCGATGATCAAGTACATGCTCAAGACCCGGGAGAACCATGCCCGGGAGCAGGACGAGGACTACTCGCACGTCTTCCGCCGGAAGACGCGGTTCGAGATGTTCCGGCTATCCGCCATCGCCATGGCCATTGAGTTTGCCTACGCGGCGGAGACGAGCTTCGTGTCCCCGATCCTCCTGCAGATCGGTGTGGATCACAAGCACATGTCCATGACCTGGGGACTGTCTCCCTTGATCGGATTCTTTGTGTCTCCGCTGCTGGGAAGTATTAGCGATCGCTGCAAGCTGCGTTGGGGTCGCCGACGACCGATCATTTCGATATTGTCCTTTGGCATCCTTTGCGGCCTGATCCTGGTGCCATATGGCAAGGATCTGGGTGTGCTGCTGGGCGATGTGGGCTACAGTTACTCGGACACAGCACTGAATATCACAAACAACTTTGGAGACGGCGCAGTGGCTGCCTTGGTGGCGAGTAAAAGCGACTCGGGACCTTCGGCCTCCGACTTTAAGTTTGCCGTGATCCTTACGATCCTGGGAATGGTCCTGCTGGACTTCGATGCGGACACCTGCCAGACACCGGCCCGTACCTATCTGCTGGACATGTGTGTGCCCGAGGAGCAGCCCAAGGCGATGACCATGTTCGCGCTCTTTGCGGGATTCGGGGGAACCATTGGTTACGCCATCGGAGGCATTGACTGGGAGACCACACACATCGGCACCTTTATGGGCGGAAATATACCCACTGTGTTCACCCTGGTGACCATTATTTTTGTGATTTGCTACCTGATCACGGTGACCACCTTCCGGGAGATTCCCCTGCCCCTCATCGAGCAGGACGAGTTGCTGCGACCGCTCTCCGAGGCGGCCATCAAGCGGGAGCTGAAGAAGAACAACAATGCCATCTACTACATCCAGGAGACCACGCAGCTGGAGCTGCAGATGGCCGCGGATGATCCCAAGCGGGTGGAGGCGCTGCAGGGTAGCTATCAGAACGGTTACTCGCCGGCCTTGGCCAAGCAGAGCAAGGCCCAGGATGCGGAGTCACAGTCCAGTGCGGAGCCACCTGTCTCCCTCAAGGCCTACCTGAAGAGCATCTTCATCATGCCCTACTCGATGCGAATGCTGGCCCTCACCAATCTCTTCTGCTGGATGGGCCACGTCACCTACTGCCTGTACTTCACGGACTTTGTGGGCGAGGCAGTGTTCCATGGGAATCCGACAGCGCCCCCCAACTCGGAGGCTGCCCAGAATTACGAGGAGGGCGTCCGCTTCGGTTGCTGGGGCATGGCCATATACGCCTTCTCCTGCTCCATTTACTCGCTGTCGGTGACGAAGTTGATGAAGTGGTTCGGGTAAGTTGTCATTAAAGTAATTAATTTTCAAATATTTAATATTTTTAAAACCCCTTTTACTAGTCATAAAATTCGGGTTAATTTAGGCAATAAGGTTTTAGAATTCGGTTCTTGGCCTGACTTAGTATAGTTATCACCTCGTAATGACAATAATTTATACAGAATGACTTGGGCTTTTTGCTCCAAATTTAAACTATTTAACAAGCTGGTTTTTACAGCCTTGACAGCCTTACATTTAGTAAAATCCAAGGTGATAATATTCTTTAAAGGCGGATATGAATTGGAAATAATTATGCTTAAATCCGATTGCTGATAAGTCCTCTTTAAAATATAAATAAAATGCTAAGCTTCATTGTTTAAGATATATATTTATTATTTAAGTAATTATATATATTAAAAATGCATTTATTTGTAACATTTGTTAGGAATTTAACAGATCAATAATTTGAAAGAGAAAATGGTAGCCCAAAATGAACTGATTGCTCCAATTTGTATTAAATTATTAGCTAATCATAGCAAATAATAATTTCTTAATAAGATAACAAAGTTTAAGTTACCATTTCCTTTAATTTAATTAATGTATTTCTTGAAATTTCCCAATATTCCAGAACGAAGGCTGTGTACATAAGTGGCATGATCTACTATGGCATTGGAATGCTGGTCCTGGGCTTGTGGCCCACGAAGTGGGGTGTCTTGGTGTTCAGTACCTCGGCGGGTATTCTCTATGGAACAATATTCACGGTGCCTTTTATTTTGGTGGCCAACTACCATGCCAAAAATTGTGTAAGTACAAAATTCGAACCGAAACCATTTGTGATTTCTGATTTCTGACACTTTTTTCGCGTGTCCGCAGTTCTGTGTGAAAAATGGCGAGACTGTGCCACTGAAGCAGGCCCGCGGTCTGGGCACCGATGTGGCCATTATCAGCAGCATGGTCTTTATTGCCCAGCTGATTGTGTCGCTCTCCGTGGGACCACTCGTCTCCTGGATGGACACCACCTGTGCCGTGCTCTACGCCTCCACCTTCCTCTCCTTCCTGGCGGCCATTTCGGCCATGTTTGTGCTATATGTCTGAAGAGAGATTGATATTGATTAATACACCGATACAACACATGGATTTTACGTAGCGTAATTCTAAGCTAGCTAAGTATCTTTGCCTACTTTCTGGCAGTATCTGCGACTGCACTCATCATGTTGTGGCATACTTTAAGGACGCCGTTTTATGGTAATTGTATTTGCTTAAGAGAATTATTGTTTTTTTAAAGAGAATAAATATTTGAAAACTGTAAACCGAACGTCATTGATTGTATTTAATGAAAATATATTTTTTATGTCGATTTGAACTGCAAGAAATACATTTAAAATTAATTTGAACAAGAAATAAGTAGTTTTTTTATGAATGAGGTAATAAATACTCATTTTAAACTGTTTAAGAACACAATAAGCTTCCATTCACATCTATTGGCCACTTGAAAATACTTTTTCGTCACTAGACAAAGTGCTAAAGGGCGGATATTAGTTTTTACGCTCGTGCGTGGCATTCAAATGCAACTTTTAATTTCCTCAATTGCAATTTTTTCCCAGATGCTGCCAATTTCCTCCTCAGCAGCTGCACATGCCACCCCCTCGCCGCTCCCTCTGCTTTGGCATTCTTGTAGGTGTCAGATACACATTTCCGTTGTCGCCAGAGTGATAAATAGCATTTAATAATTTTCCGTGCGCTCAGCTCAGGCTATAACCCTAAGTGCGAATGAAGCAATTAAATCTCCTTTCTTAGCCCCTCGAAAGACGGCAAAGCCAAGTTAAAAGGCAAACGATAATGGCTATATAAACAATAATTGAGGAATAAGTAAAAAATAGCATAGCTCCTTGTCTGCCAGAGTCGTAAGCCGAGCGCAAGAGGATGCCTTAATAAAACTAAGAAATATAAGACAAAACACGCATGCAATCGCAATAGAAAAGCCATGAAAAGTGGAAATGGACGACAAAAGGCGAAGTTCTCATCAAATTGAAAATAAATTCCAAACGACATGTCCTTAGGCAAGCGAGCACTAGCGCCAAGTATCGGCTTTAAAAACTTTGACAATCACACACGGCGTATGCGTAATGCGAGACCCTCTGAGCACTCCTCGTTTTCCACCGCCAACCACTCCACTGCAGAGCAAACAAATTGAGTTTATCGGCGGCTACAAATCTACAGGAAGCACACAATCATTCATCATAAGAACCAAACCCAACTCTGTCCCTGCCCCTTTCCCTGAGAGCACTAAAAAATATTTACATTTGTCTTGAGCTCATTTCGCAATCCGAGCCAGCAATCGCTAGGGGTTTGCCAGCAAATCAACAAGCCACGTCGCACAGTGGCAGTTTAGATACTTTTGGGTTGCAAAAATCATAACTCGTGAACCAGTTGAGATATTTTCATAATTTTTTTTTAAATAAATGGTACTTTTAGTACCTTTCGATTGAGTGGTCATACCATATGGTGTGATAAAAAGTAGATTTTATACTTGATAATTAATGTTTTTTAAGGCAGTTTTCTCAATTTTTATCCAATTTCGAACAATACATTTCG